>JAEANM010021242.1:648-11910 GCA_017656035.1 Myanophis thanlyinensis
ACACACACACACACACACCCACATAGATTCTCCGGCACTCTCTGGGTCCCATGGGCACTTCTTGTAGCCTTGTTTGTGCTGGACGCACTTCAATCACTTGGGGAGACACGTGACCTGCTCCAACAGCAGTGGCAGAGAGAAACAGCCAGGTTGGGCTGGTGTCTCAAGGTGGAGAGGAAGCCACGTGTCTCCCTGAATGACTGAAGTGCATGCAGCACCAAGGGCTGGAAGAAGCAGGTAAGGGACCTAGCAAGAGACAAAGCAAGCTTCGCTCCCACTCTGGAATGTGGAGTGAGTCTTCACACACACTCCGCCCTTACCTTCTCAGGCCAATCAAGGAGTGACTGGGAGAGGAGGGTGTGGGGTGGTGGGGCAGCTGATAGAGAGCCTCAGCAGGGGAATGAAAGAGGCATGAATTGCTGACATGCGTTGCTTTGGCCCATCTGTGCCCCCCCAGCAACAGCACCATTCCCTCATTCCTGCCATCGAGGGCTGTGCTGCTCCCTGTCTCAATGTGTCCCCAAAATGTCTTGCTCCATATCCCCCCCTTTTCGTTCTTTTCACCCCCCCTGTCACCCTTTTTCGTTCCATCGCCCATCTGAAAAATGAAATTGCCTCCTGGTGGGTGATATCACCCAGGTTAAGAACCTAGGATTTAAACATACCCACTTGTAAACATCTCTCTCTAAATTTCTTTGCGAATGATACTTAAAATTCATTTTGAAATTATCATTATTATCTTGGTGAATGGAAACATGCCTTATTATTTAGAGAAAGTATCAATCACAATTCTCATAGAGAATAGGCTTTTTAAGATGAAGAAATTAACTTCTAATGTGGTAGAGCAGCTGAGGTCCAATGTTTCTCAGAGTACAGATATATCAGTTATGTCAATAATCAACAAAGACTTGGCTTCAAAACCATGAAATACCTGGTCAAAGTGTCAATTTTAATGTGGGAAAAGCAGGAGGAGAAAGAAATTTAAAGTGCTGTGTGTGAGGACCCTCATACTTGACAGGGCAATAATCTATTAGGTATGGCTTTGTTCTAATTTGCAGTCAATATTGTTATTTAACCATTTAGCTTAGAGATTTTAGAGATAGGAGTCAAGCTTGGACTTAGTATGACATTTACAGGATATACAATTTGGAAGCAGAGCTACAGAATTCATATTAGAGAAACAAAGCAAATCATTCCATTGTTGGGCCATGTTGCATGATCCCATGAATGACTGCAATTCAATATAGGTTCTCAGAAAATGGCAACTACTGAGATTACACCACACAGCCCAACAAGTGAATAGCCTGTTCTTCCCTAACCTAAGCTCTGAAAATCTTTGAAAGGTTGTTGCATAATGAGTGACGTAGGGTGAGAAGAGTGTGGGGCTTGGTGGGATGGGAAGCCAACCTGTAGAGTCCAACCTCTCCTCCTCCTCCAAGAAAGTAAAAATTCTTGAAAGGGGGATATTTCAAAAGGAACCTCTTACTGGATAGAAGTGATAACTAGCAAAGGAAAGCAGGATCTGAGTTACCTTCAATGAACAAGTTAAGATAAAGGATTTAGGAACCCAACCCCTCCCTTCTGCCTGATGTGGATTCAACCAATCCTCAGGTGTGGATGTGTTTTGGTAACTGCTGCCTTGAGAAGATGATAACGGGACGTTCCTGCACTCTCAAACTGATGCAACCCACATGGCTCTCCTCCCTTCACATTCCCCAAAAAGTGTGAATATGTTAGGGTGTCTTGGCGCCAGGATAAAGATTATAAAGTGAAAGGTTGCATTGTATGAGGAAGAAAGCAATAAACTAAGTAATACATTGAAGATCCCCTCTCCCCCTCCCAGGAGAATGGCAGATTTATGGTAGGGATCTGACACAACCCAACATCTGCAGAGACCTGATAAAGACATTAGGGGGAAGATTCTGCATCTGAATGTATTCTGTGTTTCTGTGCTTTGTGTGATTATACTGATGGAGGCTCACTCAATTTCGCTGCACACATGTTGTGCATTGACAATAAAGGATTGAATTGAATTGAATTGAATTGAACAGGTGGGCATTCCTATAAACAGCTGTAAAGAAAAATGACCACAGGCACTACTACAGTTGTTGTGACTTTGGGACCAGGTGTAAGTAGCTTTTAGTGGGTCCAGTGTGATTTTGAATAGTTACTGAGCAATTGGTTGTAAATTAAGTATTATTTCTTGCTGCTAATTTTGACCATCATAAAGAGAGTAAATGGTATATTGATTACATAAGCATATAAGAGTTGTTTCTCTTTAGATTTTGATCTTAAAATGATAGGGCTTCTTTTCAAATAATTTTTTAAATTTCTGTATGAGAGATTATCTCAGATTCTTTTGTAAAGATTATATTAGTAATTCAGTTTAATACCTATTTCAATAATTATTTCAATAATTGATTATTTGCGGAAGACCGCAACCTGGGCTTGCTCTGAGGCCCAGGCCTTTAGACCCTGGCATTGCCAGAAGCCGATGGACAGAGGAAGGGGCATCAGGAGCAGTGTGAGAGAAAGCGGAAGCATGGAAAATGAGCGAGGCTTAATGCTAGGCTAAAGGCTAATCCTAGCTGGCCTGGTCAACCATCCATCCTGCTAGCAAATGTCTGCTCAGAGCTGTTCACCCTGCTGGCGCATAATTATGTACCAAATGCACAGTTTGAACCACATCATTAAGTTCGCTGATGGCACAACCGTGGTGGATCTCATCAGCAAGAACAATGAGTCAGCATACAGAGAGGAGGTAGAAAGGTTAACGGACTGGTGTAAAGCCAACAACCTGTCTCTGAAGGTAGACAAAACAAACAAGATGGTTGTTGACTTCAGGAGGACACAACACACTCCCCACTGAACATCGATGGATCCTCTGTGGCAATCATAGGGAGCACCAAATTCCTTGGTGTTTACCTGGCGGAGAATCTCACCTAGTCCTTCAACACCGGTTCCATAGCAAGGAAGGCCCACAGCATCTTTACTTTCTGAGGAAACTGAGGAAGGCACAGTATCCACCACACATCCTCACAACCTTTTACAGAGGGACCATTGAGAGTACCCTGAGCAGCTACCTCACTGCCAGATTTGGGAATTGCATCGTTTCGGATCGCAAGACCCTATAGTGAATAGTGAGGACAGCAGAGATCATTGGGGTTGCTCTTCTCTGTCATGGACATTTACACTATATGCTGCATCCATAAAGCCAGAAACATTGTGACTGACCATACATACCTCTCATACACACTCTTCACTCTCCTGCCATCTGGAAAGAGGCACAGAAGCATTCTGGCTTACACATCCAGGCTGTTTAGTTTCTTTCCACAGGCCATCAGATTCCTCAACACAAAGAAACTGGAACTATAAATACTTTGTGTATTTGTAGGTTTTTTTCCTAACTTTTTAGTTTTAGAGTTATGTGTTGTTCTGTGTCCTGCTTTTTTTTAATCTATGTTGTCTGATGTAGTACCTTGGTCCTGGGGAAACGTTTTATTTCATTGTGTACTGTACTGTATATTGTTGAAATGACAATAAAGCCTACTTGACTTGACTATTTCATACACTTAGTAAAACGTTTAAATGGAATTGTGGTGTATATTTGGGGCATTGGCTTATTGACCTAGAATAAATATTTAGATCTATAAAATTTAAGAGAATATAAATGTTACTGTATAAAAACTTAAAAATATGAGGATTTATTTTTTTAAAAAGGAACAGTTGATATATTGTTTAATTGAAATAATTGAAATGCGGGGGATAATTCTGTTAAACTGCATGATATACAAAATGTTTAGCTTGTTTAGAAAACACAAATTTTGCAAAATGAATATGGTGTTTCTAAAATGTGTACTTTATTTTGAAAATAAAGTATGAAATACTATTCACCACAATGAACAACCTCAGGAAATAGTTGAAAAATTGTTTTCAAGCTATTGATACATATGTATCATGAAAGTAATAACTTGATATTTTTTCTTTGTTTCAGATTTAGGTTCTTGGATTTAAAACAATACTGTGCAAAACTATCTGAGTTTGTATATAAGCATGGGGACTCCTGGCTCAGGAAGGAAAAGAACTCCAATGAAGGACAGATTTTCTGCAGAAGATGAAGCCCTAGGTCATATTGCTAGAGAGGTTGGTAAATTTTTCAAACCTAAGTGACAGTAATAACCTGGGAATCAGTATATTATTGCAGTATAGGTAATTATGTTTACTTGAACAATTATTAAGTTGGAACTTAACACAATAGTATATTCAGAAAACATACTGTAACTTATCAGCATGCTTAGTAGTTCAAACATAGAGATTCTTACTCTCCTAATGATGTGATTGCAGATTGCTCATCTAGTGCAGAGTTTCAAGTAGTTGATGTATGAGTCATTTAACAAATGTGCACAATACCATCTACTAGTTAGAATTAAAGAACTCATGGTTTTTTAGTGAAATAATTATAAATAGATCAGTGATGGCTAACCTTTTCTGGACCAAGTGCCCAAAGTGCATGAGAGCACGAAAGCGTGCTTGCGTGCCCGAACTATCAAAATGCAATGCGTGCATAGCCTCTGCACATGTGCCCTGCCCCCCATGAGTCCATGCATGCCCCCTTTCCCCCCCACATCCATGCAGTCCCTGCATGTGTCCTGCTCTACACGCGTGTGCCCCCCCTGCACATGCACTCACATACCCCCATGCCTCACCCCTCACGCATGCACTGCAGAGACCTGAAGAGCAGCTGGCTAGCAGAAGGCATACGTGCATGCATGGCAGAGCTGAACAGGGGTGACAGCTTGCGTGCCATCAGAGAGGGTGCTGCGTGCCACCTCTGACACGCATGCCATAGGTTCACCATCACAGATATAGATGAACAATGAAATATGAGACTTTTGCAAAAAAATGTAAAACATTTATTTGTTCATTCATTCATTCATTTATTTATTGGCTGCCCATCTTATCATTGAGTAATTCTGGGAAGTTTACAGTTACATTTAAACTAAAACATATGATGTTAAGAACAAACATTAAAATCAAAGATACAGTACATGGGGGAGGGTGGGTAGGGAGTTTTCTTGTGTTACAACATATGACATTAATAACAAACATTAAAACCAAAGATACATGAGAGAGGATGGGTGGAGAGCTAGTTTCTGTTATTACTTAAACAACCACCTCCATTGTGCTGTTCCCCCATTGGGCCCCAAGCTGACTGGCAAAGCCTCTTTAAGCCCTTATGAAAATAGAGGAGAGTTGGGGCCAATCTCACATCAGGGAGCAAGATGTTCCAGAGGGCAAAAGCAGAGAAGGCCCTCCTTCTGGACCCCACCAGTCAGAATAATCGGTCTGAAAGGACCCGCAGTATGTCTCCTTTGCCGGCATGAGTAGTATGGGCTAATCTCAGTGGGGTGAGACGGCCCTTCAATCCATGCTTTTAAAGGTGATCACCAATATGTCAAAAGTTTTGACTAACAAACCCAACCAATTCAGCACTCTAAGGCATTCAGCTTTCTCAGCTGTTTTATTTATATCATTTAGGCATGGATGAAAACAAAACCAGCTCTAAATATTTCCTGCACTTTCAGTATAATTAAAGAATAGATAATTCCCTGCCTCATGGTCATAGGTCACATTGTCCAATTAGGTGTTCTGGCAACTTCTTGGCAACTCCCTCAGTCTCTGGCCAGCATTTGTTGAGATGTCCTTGATTTCCACTGGATGGTCTGTTGTTATTGTCTGGTCTGACATTCCAGATTCCCCCCCCCCCCCCCACACACACACTGTGTGGCAATCTGAGAAACAGAAAGATGGCTGCAGCAGGCCTGATCCATTTCAATGTTGACAAACACCTTAAATTGCACCCAGAAGAAGACTGGTACCCAATGCAGCTCACAGAGTAGTGGTGTTACAGGGGCCATTCTTAGGGTCCCCAAAATTACCCACGCTACTCTGCACCAACTGTAGCTTCTGAATGCTCTTTAAAGGTAGCTCCATGTAGAATGCATTACATTAGTTCAGTCATAAGATGACTAGGGACTGAACAACTAAGCACAGGGAATCCTGATACAGGAAACATCACAATTGGTGCACAACATGGTTGTCCAACCTACTATTTCCACCTGTCCTTCAAACAGAAGTCGTGAGTCCAGGAAAATTCCCAAGTTGTGGCCTGGGTCTTTCTAGGGCTGTGCCACCCCACCCAGAGTCAAAGATGACAAAGTCTCGGATCCCCACAAAGCCAAAGCTATTTGGTATTACCACAGTTCAGTCAAAGCCTATGTTAGCATTCTGAGTAATGCACCCATTGAAAGCAGAACTCTGAGGCAGGTAAATTCCTCAAATAAGGAATTTATTTCTTATAAATGTTTTTTTATATACATAATTTTATTTATAGTTTTTTCTTTTACATTCATAAGTGCTTACTGTACAGTGAATTGTCTGCGTTGATGTATATCATACATAATGCTATAACAATACTGTTTAGGTGTACAAAATAATCTTTCAACTGCTAACATTTACATTTACATAGTAATTACAATGTGTTCTATTGTGTCTTAGTATACATAATTTTCTCAATTTCTACTTTCTGCCTCTATTTTCTAACCCTTAATGAAGCAATTACTAATTAAAAGAGTAAAATCCCCCCTTTCAGGTGTCACTGGTTAAATCATCCAATTAAGATGGAATCAGTGGTGAAATTCAACTGGTTTTACTACTGGTTTGGTGCGCGTGTGCTTTGCATCTAAAACTGAAGTTTTTCCATTCCAGAGGCAGCCTAAGTGATTGAGAAGGCTGTGGAGGGCTGCAAAACAGCTGTTCTGGGCAATTTAGATAAATAAAAAAGGAAAAAAAAAACAAGGGGATATAAGATAAGAAAGGGCAGGTGTGGGTGGGCAGGGCCAAATTTGAACACCACTACAGATTTTGTAGAACCAGTGCGTCCAAGTTAAATTTCACCACTAAATGGAATGCAGGCTTCACCTCTTTCAGACTTCGTTGCAGTTATGAGGCAGCATAAAATGGCTTCAGCCAGGTTCGCTTCAGAGTTGACAATCAGACCTCCCTCCTTACCTTGAGAGAAATTCCTGGAAAAATTCAAATTGAGAGAAATTAGTTTTCATTCAAATACTTCTCCCCCCTCCCCCCCCTTCTGGCTTTTGAGGATATTTATTGTGGAATTGCTTACTTGGTCTATCTGCTTTTTCATCCCAGCTTTTTACTCAAGTGACTTTGGACAATGGGTATCTCTTCCATTGCACTAGGTATTGTAGTCTCGCCTTGTACAATCTACCGCAGGGGTCCTCAAACTTTTTAAATGGGGCCAATTTGCAGTCCCTCAGACTGTTGGACAGGTGGGCCGGACCAGGTGGACAGGTGGACATGGCTAGGTGGTCATCTGACTTGGTGGGCATGGCTAATTTAGCAGTCACATTTTGCCAGTTTAGCAGTTCATGATTAAACAATATAAAGCAACCCTTTTTTATTCTTCTTTTAATACTGCATGAAGTTTTTGCTTCAGGTATTTTTTTAAAAGCTAGGGGAAGAGGTTGGCAATGGCTGGGGAAGGAATGGTATCATGGCTATATTTAAAGGGCCAGCTCATGTCATTGGTGTTGGGAGATTCATTGGTGAGGTGATAGCGACTGGATGTGCAATGTTCATTGGAGCAGTAACTGGACTTGGTAAATTGGAGATGTTAACCGCAATCAAAATATTGGCAGGGCTTCTCGTTCATTGCAGCAGCCACAGTGCAAGGAGCTGCTCCTTCGGTACTCACTCCCCTCCCAAATTGTCAGCTGCTGTGCTGCGTTCTCCGGGAATGCAGCCAGTCCCGAATGCATCCTTTCACAGCCAGGGGGAAATTATACCCCTTTGGGGGTACTCCATTTGTTCTGCCCCCCCAGGCCAATACCCCCTGCCCTGCCTCACCCACCTCCAGGGCTTGTGCCAGGGTAGCTAGGTCCATCAAGCCATTAGCACTGAAGATGGGGATTTTCTTGCAGGCTACGGCAACTGGGCCTCTGATTGTGTGGCTTCCCTTCATGCCATCGCCGGATGCAGGAGCGGCAGAAGGTAGTACTTCGCTGCTTCGGTTTCCCTGGAAGACAGGGCCCCCGTGAACCACAGCTGAACTCAGTCATTTGGGGTCGTGGCAAAATGAGAAACTGAAACCTGTGTTCTCTGCCAGTTGCCTGTCTCCCCTCTTGGAAGAGCCACTTGGTGGTCCTGGGCACCTGAGGAAAGTGCCAAGTGGCATTTTGAAAAGGGCAGCCTGTGGTTTATGCAGTGGGGAAGTCTGAGTCTCCTTAATTGGGGCACCTCCCTGGGAATTGCTGCCTGGCCCAGCCTGGGTGTTTGGAAAAACAGGACAGTGCTGAAAGACCAGCCGGCAGATAAAAGCTGCAAGGCTCTGCTATAGTTCTTTTAGGTGAGCTGTCCCTGTGCCAAAACTGGCCCATAAGAGGCGCATCATCTTGCACCCATCCTTGACTTCCGCCCAGCCACCGACTTCTTGATACAAACAAGGACTGCTGGTTGGAGCGAGGGGAACTGCAGTGCTGGGCTCCTGCAGCTGCGAGTGCCAAGGCATAGCTAGAATTAGAAGAAAAGGCTGTGCAGCTCTGGTAGAAAGAACCGGAGCAACACCCAGCAGCTTGGATGAGAATGTGCGAGCAAGGTGGTGGCTACTGTCGCCGATGACTGAGCACACTGCACCAATTGGAGTAAGGGCGCAAGGTGACATGCCACTTTTGAGCCAGTCTGGCCAGCGGATGGGCAAGCAGGTGGCCCTCAAGGCAGAGCGCTGTGCTGGGTGACTTGTTCCCCCTAAGGCAGAGGGAAGGGTGAGCATGTGGCAGGTGTTGAGGGGCCCTGTGGAAGGCAAGAGGCAGGTCTGAAAGCTGGCTGAATCTTGCAGTCCACCCCACCTCCAAAATGGCCCTTTAGCCAAGCACGGCAGGTACAGGGCACATTTCCCTCCCCTGCCGTTGGCCTTACCTTCCAGTTCTAGCCTGTGGGGCTTGCACTGTTCGGCTGCCCATGAAGGTAAGGCCCATGCTTGGCCGAAGGTTGCGGGCTGGCGGGGGAAGTTGGCAGGTGGAGAGATGATGCAGCCTTGTGCTCCCTGGTTTCTGGCAGCTGCAGTAGGCAAGGCCCAGCAGTTGTGTGGTTGCAGCCAGCCTGGAAAGCTAAACTGCTGCCCAGAGCAGGGCCCAAAAGGCGGCTGAGCCTTGCCATGCTCCCTCCCACAAGGCAGCCCTTCAGCTGAGAATGGCAGGCATGGAGTGGATTTCCCTTCCCCGCTGTTAACTTTACCTTCTAGTTGCAGCCCATGGGGCTCACAGTTCTCTGTTTGTGGTGGCTGTCCATGAAAGTAAGGGCGGGGCAGGTGGGGGCTGGCAAGTGGGCAACGCGATGTGGGCGGGGCAGTCTTGTGGTCCTATACAGGCTGGTTTAATTGCTTTGGCGGGTTGTATCTGGCCTGCTGGCCATAGTTTGAGGACTCCTAGTCTAGCATCTTTTAATCTCATAATGCATTTTTCCCTGCACTACAATTGGTTTTGGGGCTACCCGGTCCACTGGCCTCAGCTGAGACCCTATTGTAGGCTTTAACAAGCTGCTATGGAACACCAGATGCACTTTCCCTAGCAGGCAGGGAAGCTTCCATTCCACTGTGATAGGGTTAATAATCTTCACAATAGGGAAGGATCTTATGCCTTTTGATCCTATTTTTGTATGGTAAATACCATCTTAAATACTTGATGGAGAAATAAACTTTGCTCCCTATTTGGACGGGTGTTTGGAGGACCGATTTTTATTGGTTTGTATTTTTGGGTTTTTGCTGCTTCCTGAAAGTCTTGTTTTATATTCTCCCATGCTTTCCTCAGTGACTTCATCTACTCATTAAAGTCAATGGAGGGGAGTGGCTCTCTAGGGAGTTTGGGCATAAGGAAAACTCCATGCCCTTGGTAATTTGGAAAGGGGTTAGCCCGGTGCTGCTGTGGATTGCATTGTTGTACGCCACCTCAGCAAAAGGTAGCAAGTCTGCTCAGTGTGTTGATAATTAATGTAGCATCTTAAATATTGTCCTATCATGGCGTTTGTACATTCCTGTTCTGGTTCAGATCTTCATACACACGAAGGAATACCTGGCTGTATGTCACAACTAATGCGGAGATAAGCAATCCCCTGAGAGCCCAGAATGCTATCTTAATTAAAACCAAAGTTTGATAGCAAGTTACAGTTGCTGTCTGAAAGCGTTGCATACGGCTAGGTGAATAAACTGTTGCTTCCTGCAACATTCCCCTCCCATCACCCCATCTATAAGCTCTCTGGGAGGAGACAATCATTAACCCCCCTTCTCTGCTTCCGAAGATGCTCTCTCCTCCTTGCAGCCCTATGCATAAGCATGTCAGGGACAGCTCCCTCTGTTCTTCCTCACTGCTCCCTGACTCAGATGCCATCTGGTGGCCGATAGGCCTCTCTAGTCCCTGCTCTGACTCTGAGCACTCCCCAGAGTCTTCCTCAGCCCTCAGGGGAATTCCATAGTGTTCATCACTGCCAGATTCCAACAGCTCAGCTGGCTGCTGTTGGGCCACAACAATTCCGCAGTTCTGTTACTACTCAGGTGGAACACAGAGCTAAGCCCCTGGGAGGACCGAATGGACCTTACAAACTCACTCTAGAATTTGGTTGTAAATTGGACACTCCCCACTGTCAGAGATGATTCTCTTTAGAACACTGTGCAGCCTTTAATATGCTTCATGAATAGTTTGACTAGTTTGTGGGCTGACGGGAAACTGAAACAGGCTACAAAGTGGGCTTGCTTGGAGAAGAAGACAATCACCATCCAAATGACAGTATTTTCCCCACTCTCTGGAAACTGTAATATAAAATCCATGGCAATTTCTTCCCATAGCCAGGACAGGTCAGGTACTTGTTGGAGCAATCCAGCGATCATTTTTCATTGTGATACATGTACAGCTTTTAACATAGTCCTCAATCACAAACATCGCCAGCGCAGAGACTATGATTGTACTACATTTATCCCCTATTGGGCCCAGACATCGGGTCCTTTTTTTATTAAGTCTGTACCGGGGTTAGGGAAGGGGTTGAGTAAATGGGGGTTAGGGGATCCCCCAATTGAGGTTAAGGCCAGGCCGAGGGTTGGGTGCGTCGGGGAGGGTTGGGATTCCGGGGATGAGGTGCGATTTATTAGCACGGTCGGCGGGAGGGGCAACTATGGCGGGTATAGGGGGCCAC
>JAEANM010021243.1:0-11910 GCA_017656035.1 Myanophis thanlyinensis
AGTTTCTGTGAGCAAGGCAATAAAGATTAGGCTAGAAACAACTGCCTTATTTATAGGATTAACCCTGCAAAGTGGGGAAAAAAACAAAAGGAAATTTTTTCTAATAACCTATTTTTTTTATAGAACTGGTGCGAACCGGCTGAATTTCACCTCTGCCTTGGGCCAGTCATTCTCCCTCAGCCCAACCCACCTCCACAAGATTGTTGATGTGGGGAAAATAGGAGGAGAAAGGAGTATTAGGTTTGTTCGCTGCTTTGAGTTATTTGTAAAAATAATAAAGGCAGCATACAAATAAATAAATGAAATTTTGTATGCAGATAACACATTATCCAAGCTGATATTCCTAAAGTTTTTCTCAAACAAGATCCCTCAGTTAACTGTTAGATAATACTCGCACTTATTCCAGGACGGAGGAACCAGATACGTGTATGACCAGTGTTCATGTAATGTTATCCATGTATGGATTCCTATACTGTACTTAATGAGGTAAAGGTTTTGGTTTGGCTTTAGCACGTTATGGGAATGCATCTATTGTGGTTGAACATGATTCTGATTGGCTTAGTCCATTGCTTGAAACCTTGTTTAACTAAACTTTGGCTTTATAGAGTGTGAAAGCCTATTCTAAGTGTATAGGGATCATTCTAAAAACAATCCAAAGAGGGCAAATATTATTTTAGCAATAAGTGAGGATATTATTTTCCAAATTAAAAGTATATAACAGGTGTTTCCCAAGGAATGGTGCAATTTCCTAAAAGGCCCCTGAGATTTTTACACTGGAATCTGTCTGGAATTTATTTGTAAAAGATTATATAACATTAAGAGCCAGTTTGGTGTAATGTTTATGGTATCAGGCTAGAAACCAAGTCCATGACTTGCATTAGGCACAAATCCAGTTAGGTGACCTTGGACCAGTCACTCTCTCTCAGCCCTAGGAAGGAGGCAATGGCAAACTGCTTCTGAAAAACCTTGCCAAGAAAACTGCAGATTGCCTGACTAGTCTAGGCAATCTCAAAGATTTGGACCCGATTGAACAGAAGAAAACAATACAGTGTTGAACCCTGAACAAAACTCGTATTTTGTAGAAGAATATGCTTTCTGCTCTTCCTCCATTCCTGTTATGTTTATAGATAGATGGTATGTGTGACATTGTACTCTAAGCACGCTTAGGATAGATTTTCTCTGTTTAGCTAGATGGGATAGATAGTTTTCATTTTCTGAATTTAAAATATTTGCCAGAAAATAAAGGGCTGGAAGAGACTTTGAAAATCATTTATATTAATTCCCTGCCTGTTGCTGAAAAGCGTTACTCTTAACATCTCAAATAGATGGCCATCCAGTTTTGCTTAAACTCCAGGGAAGGAGAGTCCACCACCTTCCAAGCGGTTCCATTCTTGGGCAGCTCTTGTCATTAGATCTGTCTTGATGTCCTGCCAAAATTTACTTCCTTGCAGTGTAAATCTATCATTTCTGGTACTGTCTTCTGAAATAACTCTGAGCAATGCATCATGTCTTCCTGCAGTCTTCTGCAAGCTAAGCATACACCTAAGTCCTAAGCCTTTAACTGTTCTTCCTAATTCTTTTTTTTCCCTTTCAGGCTGCTTATCATTTTGATTACTATCCTGTACCTGCTGTCTGACTTGTCAATGCAGTGCCCCAAACTGAAGATGGAGTAAAAGAATGATGTCGTTTTTTGAGTCTGACATTATATTTAGTTTTAGTTGAAGCTTCCGGTGATTACTGCTTTAGTAATAAATCATTATCAATAATGATAATGAAAGTATTACAGTAAATGTTCCTATAACTTCAATGTTACTCATAGAATATCCTGCAATATCCTATGCACTTCAGGCTATTTACCAGGCACTTGGTAAAGTGATGGCTCTCCAGTGATGGAACATTCTTCTGGTTGATTTCTTGGGGTTCAGAGATCTATTTTTCATTTTTATTTCTCAACAGGAGTTAGTTGTGGCACTGAGTCACCACGTGGTTCAATATGAAACCAATTTCTGTACAGTTGCCTTACAATTTATGGAAGAAGAGAAGAACTATGCATTGCCCTCACCTGCTGCTCCAGGTACTCTAGCATCTTTGCAGGCACAAGGTTTTAGAAGTTGATTCTGTGAGCTATCTTTTTAACAGAAAACGGGGGAGGGGGGGTTTGAATCTTGTTTCCTGCTCCCGTTTTCTTGAATCGTATTAGTTGATCTGCGGTCTAAAAGTGCCAAAAATCCCAATTCTGTTGGAAAATAAGATTTTTAAAAATTCAACTTGTTTGAAGTGTTTGAACTCCCCTAGCATTACGCTAATTCATGTGTAACACCAGCAGTTTATTTTTTTTTTATGTAAAGCATTTATACCCTGCCGATCAGTTTAAGAAGCTCCTAGAACAGCTTACATAACAATATTTTAAAACAAAAACTCAGTCCCTGGGTTTTTAGCTTTACAATTTTATAGCATCAAAGAAAAAAAAAGATGCAGTATGAAAAGGGAAACAAGAAAACAGACAACTTCTCTCGGAATTCCTGCAGAAGGCAACTGTGATAAGAAACAGCCAAAGAATACCCTCAGCAGGGGAGCAGATAGTCTTTATATGGCATTTTGGCCTTGCTGACCAATGAAGAAGACAGCCAGATGTTTAGATGCAAGTGGGGAAGAGCCTATATTCGGACTGGGATGTTTCTTCTGTCCTTTCTCCCAATGCATTTGATTTGTGCGGAAAGATTTGTTTGGGGGACAGTTGATTTATTTAGATAAAAGCTTCCTGCTTTTCATTCCCTCTTACTCTTCTCTGGAATAATGTCTCCTCCCCTCAAAATATTAAAATAGTCTCTTCCCTCCTAAATTTCAGAAAGTCTAAAAACCTAGTTGTTCTATTGAGCCTTGAAGGCAGGATGTTGTGACTGTTCTTCTGCACAGTGATTAGATTCTTTGGTTTAAAGTCCCAATTTATTTATGTGCTTTATAAATTTTACTTTTGATTGTACTGTATTTTTTTTAAAATCCAAATGAGAAGGTTGTGAAATTATACGCTGCTAGGAGTAAATTTGTTTGAAACAGTTTATATGTACCCTATAAATAAAAGGTATACTTTAATAGCTACTGTGCCTTAAAACGGGGAGGGGGCATTTTAAAAAGTGGAAGCCTAGACCAACATTATTTGTGTAGGAAGTAAATGGTGATAAATAAAATGCAGAAGAAGCTGTCTTTGGTCGGCATTATGAAAGCCTTTTTTATAGCCGATTAACTAAGTTTGCCTTTTGGAGAAAAATGAGATTTAAAAAAAAAATAAAAATTGCAAGCAGTCATAACATAATGGAATTCTTTGGGTAAATATTTAGGCAGGAAAAAGACCATTAAGCTTTTTTGTTTGTTTGTTTGCTGTTTTATTGTAATATCCAGACTCACACTTCAGCAATGATACCTTGCTGAACTCAGATGAGGTCAGCTTTGTTTGGGGCTGTCTCATAAGTCTCATAACTAGCAGTTCTTGCACGGAAGCAGTCTGTACATTTCCCTCTACTTTAAATAAGGAAATTGAAGTAGTATCTCACTTTTAAAATGTTACTTCTGAGAAATCCTATTGATTGTCCCATTGATACTAAACTAGAACATTTGTTAAAAGGAACAAAGAGAAGCAGTCTAGCCTTTCAATTTGTTGCTCGTGAAGTCCTTCGTGCTCTCTCAGCTTGGTTGTTTCCTTGCAGATATTTTATTGCTCTACTGTGCCAGAAGGGAGGAGGGTTTGCTGTCTGTTTATATATATAGTTTATATGGAGAGGATTGCCCTGTTGGTGTTGGTGGGAGTCTTATTTTCTTCCTCTGGTAGTTCCTTCATTAAGCCGTTGTTTACTGTTTATTCGGTTGTTTACTTAAGTTAATTTGTCCCTTGATTTGTTACTTACATTGTACATTGCTTCGAACAGGGGTGGGCAATTATGGCTCCTTCATGACTGGTGGACTTCAAGCATAGCTTGCTCAGGAATTCTGGGAGTTGAAGTCCACCAGTCATGAAGGAGCAATAATTGCCCACCTCTGGCTTAGAAGATACATTTTTAATGCATTTATTAAATTTATATGCCACCTATCTTCCGATCTCGATAATACATGTATGACAAATCAATTAATTAAATAATTATCCTTTGCTTAAGGGACAGCAGTGGCTACTATCATTGACTGTTACTTGTTTGCTGTTTTGTGGGGATAAATATTTGCATTGCCTCCATAGAGGGTGGAAGTCTGACTCCAGTTCGAGATAATCCATGTACTCCAAAACTCCGTTCTGTCAGCTCCTATGGAAATATTCGAGCAGTCACCACAGCAAGGAACTTGAATAAGTCTCTGCAGAATCTCAGTTTGAATGAAGAATGTAAGATAACTTTTCATTTTAATATTTAATATAACAAAGTTGCATATGTCTGCTAATTTCTGCTGTCGGATACATTTTAGTATTTAAATTAACATTGGTATGATCTTCTGTTTCTCCATTACTGCACATAGCATTAGTTAGCCTTAGAATTAGAATATCTTTATTGTCACTTTGAATGTTCCTTGATCAGCATACATTAGCATGAAATTTTGTTACATACAGCTTTCAAAGGGTCACAACCTCCAATATACGCTGCATAAACATGACTAAATAAATAAATAAATAAATAAATATAAAATTATTCATATAGCCACATATATTATATGACACAGAGAAACAAGAAGATGGTATGATACCCCTTCTGAAATAGTATTTTTCGACTTTTCAAGAGTAGAGACAGAACCTCTATGTTAACTTATAAAAGGCTGAGCCTCAGACAGATGGTGCCTGGTGGCAAAATGATGGAACTAATGCATGATGCCACACTAGGATTTCTGCATGTGGCTAATAGATACTACTGCAAAACCAAGTATATCCCTTCTCCCTCAAATTTCCATATGCAATTCATACTTTATTGAGCATAGTCCTTGCATAAGTGTTTTGTTTAGTATCTGCATCCTTACTGTTATTCAACAGCTGGAAGCTCTGTTGCATTTTCCCCTGGGAATCTGAGCACCAGCAGCAGCGCCAGCAGCACCTTGGGCAGCCCTGAAAATGAAGAATATATCTTGTCCTTCGAGACAATTGACAAGATGAGGAGAGTCAGCTCCTACTCATCACTGACTTCTCTGATAGGTAAGCCTAAATGTTTTTAAGCCAGCTTATTTATAATACAGAGGGTGGGATGAAAAGGTCAACAATTTCTCCAAGCCAACATCTTTGTGGTAGAAGGAGTAGAAAATGATGATTAAAAGTTTGGTGGAAAGAACAGGTAGATTCACAATGCAACAATGTTCATATGGGCATGTGTCAATTTTCTATCCAGGATGTTTTTTATCTACAAATTTAAGCAAAAGAAGCAAATATTGATTGGAATGTATCATGGAGCTATTAAACGGGCAGAGCGTGGTATATGGCCTATGGTCTCCTCTTAACTCACTATTTTGTTAAAATGACATTCTTGTAACCAGCAATGTTCCTTTCTGATTTGTTTGTTGATTATGTAGTGTGTATCTCATTTTTTTCCTAGCTAGGTCGAAAAGTCAGGAACAATCTTGTCAATCAGTAAACTAGCATAGTTTATTATTATGGTAATGCAATGGTCACTTAATCTCTTTGGACAGGATAGGCAGTCACCATCGTGGAGTAAAGCTTCTTTGCTGTATCACAATGCCAAATGCACAATAATGTTGTTGACAGCTCAGATGGTTCCATGGATGTGGACTGCGAGTATGTGCCACTCCCTTTTCCCAAATACCTTTATAATATCTTCCACCATCATTAGAAAATAAACAAGATAGGTTGCAAATAAGGAGTCAAATCCTGACATTTCTAGGTAAAAGGATCAAGAAACATATTAGGTTGGAATAGTCTGATATAGATTATTTGGCATTTCTTTCCAGAAGTATTGGCACTCAGTGTTTAATGTGAATATTTATCAACTCACAAGGGAGTTAGAAAGGTTTTTAAAACTGCTATCTATTATTTTTTCATTCCTCCCTTCTGATCACCAACTCTGCAGCTCCTCTTGCATATAATATGTTTTGCGTTGAATGGGATTCTTGAGATTATTTTTGGGATTATGATCCAACTAAATTACAAATCACATTGGGAATATAATGCTGAAAAACTGCAACATAGCCAACTGAATTCAAAAACATTAAAAAGCGAAATTACAAAAGAACAAGAAACTGAAAAATACTTTTACTGGTTTGGGCAACAGAAGGAAAAGAACATATTGTCTGCAGAAGATGAAAATTGTGCACCTTATATCATCCCTTTTACAATATTCTGGTGCCTCAATTGTTCCTTTTGTAAAGCTTGATATTTCCCCACTGTTTTCTTCAGATGTTCAAAAGAATTTAATTTGTTACCTGAATTTCAAAAATGTTAAAGTCAAAGAAAGAAACTGAAAATAAGCAAAAAAAAAATGACCCAAAGCAGTACTCCAATGCCCCCCTTATTTGTATTCAGCCAGGAATAGCTCATATCCAGTTGTAAACAACATAGCTTCTGGAAGTAGTTTAAAATTCATAACTTGCACAAAATTCCATTACTTTCAGCACTTACCTTTTAAATGATGGGGGATTCTTCCCCCGCGTGACTTCTTTCTTCCGCCTTCCCACTTTGTAGAAGAGACTTCCATCCTGTAAAGAAAATCATTTTAAAATGTTGAACAATCCATATGCTTGACTTTAGAGATGGCAGACTTACATTAATTCTTAACAAAGCTGCAGGGTAGCGTTGCTCATATAAATAATAATAATATATTTAGCAATATAGTTGTGATTTAGAAGAGCTCCTATACTTGACTGAGAAAGTGGCTGTTTTGCATAGACATGCTCTCAGATTTCATTTTTACTCTGGGTAGCAAGAGTGAGAATATCTGTAAGGAATCACTGCTGGTCAGGTTAGATCATGGTGGTTAAACATTTTGATTTGGCTGGGCCACATTGAGTAAAGAGGAATTGTCCTGGGCCCCATGTAAAATATATAATATAGCTAATGTGTATGAATCACGTAATGATAGGTTTTGTCAGATGCAAGAAGTCAGGAACCAGGATGAGTTCAAAAATACTACAAGTTTATTTCATACTATCTATACACAAGATTCTGAGCTACTAACGGTCAAGGAGAATTGGTGTCAACAGACTTCAAGGGGGGTAGAATTGCATCTGTTCTGGAGCCAAAGATATTCCAGATTGATGATGGATTTGACACCACCCTCAGGCTCAGCCTGGTTGTCTCGCACAAGTTTACGATCTTGTGGAGCCACATTATCTGTCCGTGTGGATTGGACATGCCTGGGTTAGTGCTGGAATACACGACCAATATAGCCCAGAGTTAGATTAATCTGACACAACCAATATAGCCCAGAGATAGATTAATCTGACACCATATAAGGTTGTTTCATATGAACAGAACCTGCACCTGATGCTTTAGCATATGAAAACTTCTCCCAATTACAGTATATCACATTAATTTGTCATCTTTAAAATTATGGAATTAGTATCATTATGCCTGGTGCTTAGAGATTAACACCAGGCTTTACTGCAGACCTCCTCCTGAAATTACCAGAAATTGTACTTTCTGATGAGACAGAAGGGAGAAGAATATTAAATATATTAACTTTAATTACACTGAAACCAAATCAGATTTAGTTTTATGCTAGCTCCACGAGTTCTTTATGCATCCCCCCAGCATACCACTTGGAGGTCAAGTGAAGGTCTAGCTTAAAAATGGTCACATTTCTGTGGCTTGGAGAATAAAAGAATATAGATCCCAAGGAGTTTCAAATTGAACATTTAACACACTGGAGGAGAGGAAAAAGGGCTGGAGGAGCAAAGTAATTAAAGAAATGATATTCATTATTTTAGTTATGAGTGCTTAAGCTTGAAAATTGGAGCACATCTATCATGGGATCAGTAGGATGGATATCATTAGAGAAGAGAGTAACAGAACACAGGAAAATGTTTTGAATTCAGGTTGTTGCAGTTTTTAAAAGGATGCAATGATCAAGGGGAGACAGAATAGATTTTGATGAGGGCAGTAATACATAAGGCAGTTCATTGGAGAGTTTGCCCTAAGACAGAAAGGTCAAAAGAAAAAGCCGAGGAGCTGAGTGGAAGGGAATCATGAGTGTGACCACAACGAAGTGGAACCAAGGCAAAGAAGAAAGCAAGACAGTATTAAGGTCTGAAACAATGGTTAAGAACTTTACCATACTTGGAGATGTACTATAAAGGGTAGTAGGTTCCCAATTTCAGATGTAGAAATGCAGTGGGCAAATGAGTAGGCAAAAGCTGATCATATCACACTTGTAGGAATGCCACAACTACTAGAATGTTCTTTAAAGGAGAGAGCAATAACCGTGTCTTGGGGGAAGCAGAATCAAAAGCTGAAAATATGAAGAATGGAAAAATCATAGGCAGTGATGGATTCTCTGGCTAGGAAACTGAAGTTCCCAAGAAAGAAAACAAGGGAAGCCAAAAGGATGTAATTAGGTGATATGTGCTGGAAAGAAGCAGCAGGGAGGAAAACTGGAAAGAGAAACAGGAAATGTAAAAGCCTCTGTCAAACACAGCCTCTGTGTTTAATTCTTGTCAGCTTCATGGATATGTCCATATAATTTTCTTGGCAAACATTTTGGAAATGGTTTTGGCACTGTCTTCTTCCAGGATTTTTTTTAAAAATTACCAATCCTGCAGCTCCATTATTTCCTGATGGTCTTCCATCTAAATAATAACACCCAATCCTTCCTCCTTAACATACAAATACACAACACAGAGAGCTTTTTGAGATCAGACATCAAAAATGCAGCTTACCTTAGAAGAATTACTTGGTTGAAAAACCAACATCCTGCACTTTGGGCATCGCCAGGCTCAGTTGAGCCTATGATGAAATTTAATCCTTAGGGATCTTAGTGTGATTGGGGGAAAAAAAGTAAGGATTAGTAAGAAATGACTGTTAATAAATTGTATTTCCTCAGTAGCAACATTTCTAGGTAGGAGAAATAATCGGTGGGGAAATAATTTTTCAGTACAGAAACTCTCATTGTCATTCTGAATATTAAGAGATGAAAAATATACAGCTCTCCAAATGTTGTTCTCGATTTTCACCAATCCATGGTTGCCTTGAACCACTATGTTTATGTCACTATTAAATCGCTATATTTTAAAATATAAATACTCCTTCTCATGTTCATGCATTAAGACATCATACTTAACTGCAGTTTAGCTTGAAAATGAAACCATGAAGACATGAATCAGTATAAAAACAAATGAATAAACTTCAGGAATTTACCTGAAAGGGTACTTCCCAGTGATGTTTACAGAACAGCATCGCTGTTTGGTGACTGATGTTTTGGTCTTTGTAGTTTCGATGTGAGAAAAAAAGGAAAATGGATAAAGGAGAGTATTAATAATTGTACCACCTTTTTATTATTATCATTAAAATACCTTGTCCTTCCTCAACAATCCCAGGTCTGCATGTCACATGCATTCTTATTTTCTCCACCTTGGGCTCTGGGGCTGAGGAGGGATTTTAATTCCCATCTCTCTGGCTGAGGTCCAGCACTTTTGCTGCCATCCCTGAAGCCACTTGATTTGTGGTCCTTGAAACCCTCTATACAGTTTGGTCATTATTCATTGTTTTCAGTAAAAAGGCATCAAAGCTGCAGTGCAATTAACATTTAAACAGCAAAGAACAATCCTAGCCCCATCCAAGAAAGTACCAAAGAAAGAAAAAGGAAAATGTTAGCCTTGTTCTCAGGTATAATGTCAATACAGGCAGTTTTTATCCTTGCCTTGTCTACTGTGACCCTCTACTATTATCCAAATAATGAAGTGACACCCACCCCCTCCTCCTGAATCCACCTCACAAGCTCTTTCCCCACTAAGAAAGTGAACTCTCCAATAAAATTGTAGGTGCTATTTTCCAATAAAAGGAATCTTACTCAGTTGGTTAACTAAAGAAAACAACTGACAACATTTTTTAAAACTGCATATTAAAAGAGAGGTTATAATAAAGAATTCCCTCACCACCTTTCAACCCTTCTCTGAGGTTTAAATAATAAAATGGCATTCTGCAGTTTTTGTACAACCGTTGCATTGTTTTTTTTACAAAATTAAAAAAAGGAAATCTGATTGATTAGTCAGAATGTTTTAATCATTTAATCTCTGTAGCATTGCAGTCCTTTTTTTAATCACCTGTCATATTACAAAATATACATGATATAAGAGAACATACTCGTTAATGCAACAGCATAGGATTGAAGATGTATTTTTAGGTAGCTGAAGGATTTATAGAAAGTTTATTTCACATTGCTCATTCAGGTGCATAAATTTTTCAGTCATTGATTGCCATAAAGGCTAGCAACAATTTCTTTTTCCTGAGCATTTTATGAGATCTCTCTCTCACACACACACACAAATTCCTATCCCCCTTTCCCGCCTGCTGCCTTCCATATATATACCTATTTAGGAGGAGCATCAGCTGGAAGCAGAGAAAATTCTCACTGTTCCTGATGGCACAATGGCTCTGGATCCTCCATTGTGCTCTTAGAAATGCTGCTGAATCTTTTTTAACAGTTGCTTCCTCCTGGCTTGGTATATTCAAAAAGGAAATTAAAACTGAGTAAACCCCCTCTTTGTTGCCAAGGTCAGAGAAAGAACTTAAAAGATCAACCGCCTGTCATCTGCTGCTAGTTAATCTTCTCCCTGATTAATTTTGAAAGGGGGAACAGTAGCAGAAAATGTTGGGAATGGCTGATGGAGGAGGAAGTGATACTTACTTTGCTTTGAGCTCCTAGAGAAAGGTAGGGTATACATCAAATGGGTAAATAAAGAAGAAAAGCCAAGACAACATTTACCTGGCCGAGTTTAACTCGGACTGTAATTGGTTTGGCTTTTCTGAACGAGAGGAGCTCATTTCTGAACCTTCCACTTTACAAATTTGGCAGAAGCATTGCAACTGCAAATTATGGTGAATTCCTGAAGCGTTCAGCCTCTCAGTAAGCCAGGCATCTGAGAGAAATGGCACCGCAGCTGCTCTAACTTGTACGTGTGTACCATTCAGCCAGGTCCTTTCAACTGAAGGGGTTGAAGAATGCAAGCCACTTGAAGTGTCCTGATTGCAACTGTTAAATTGAATAAAGGACCACGCATAGCTGAATATAAAATTAAAAGCTCGCAGCAAAGAAGGGCTATTTACTTCTCATGTTCTTGTTAAAAGGAATCATTTTGCAACTCTATACTTGTAAGGCCCATTTAACCAATTTCGAATTGGCCCAGCTAATTACACAGCCGTCATTTTTATAGAAATTTTATTAAATGTTGTAATTAAAAAGGTAAGAGCTGATACAAACTTCAAAAAGAATAAAAGAAAAACATGCAGGGAAAAAAGGAAAAAAACTAGAAAGAAAAAGAAGAATATAGTAAAGAAAAAGAAATACCTAGCTATGGGTATAGCAATAAAAAAAAGGACTTAGACTTATACATTGCTCCATAGTGCTTCACAGCACTCTCTGGGTGGTTTACAATTTCAGCATATTGATCCCAACAATCTGGGTCCTCATTTTATCCACCTTGGAAGGATGGAAGGCTGAGTCAACCTTGGGTCCTGTGAAGATCGAACTCCTGGCAGGGCAGAGTTAGCCTACAATACTCCATTCTAACCACTGCACCTTGTTCTTCTAAACCAGGGGTCGAGAATGTATGGCTCGCGAGCCAGGTGTGGCTCTTTTGAGAATTTCATCTGGCTCGCAGAAAAAAATAACAGTCTCGTCACTAGAAGCCCTTGTGGGCAAGTGAGTGGCGGCCGCCATTTTGGATGACACACGAGGAAGCTGCAAATGCCATCTCTGGCCCCAGCGACTATTTCAGACA
>JAEANM010021244.1:0-11910 GCA_017656035.1 Myanophis thanlyinensis
GAATATGTGATTAAGCTTATTTCTGTATGGAGAAGTGATAATTCGGGATCTTGCTGCTCTCAAAAAAGATATATTGTCTGATGTTTGTTTGTGTAGTTGTTTGTTGTTGAAAACTTAATAAAATTTTTACAAAAAAAAAAAGAAAGAAAGATGTATACGTAAAAAACAGTGTCCTAAGATATCCATCTAAAGTTGTTTTTAATGGAGTAATAATTCAGAAAAAGACACATTAAAAAAGGACACTTCCTTGTCATAGAAGTCAAGATGAAAAATAATGACAATGCAGAAAAGCACCTTTTGTAATTATAAAGGACAATGTTCCAAACTCTCAGATGTCAAAATATTTTTCAGTTCCAGCTGCAGCATCCCAGCCCCCTCAAATCATTTGTTCTACATTCCATTCAGAATGGCATGTAATAGCACTTAGACTTATATACCACTTCAGTAGGGCTTTACAGCCCTCTCTAAGCAATTTACAGAGTCAGCATGTTGTCCCCAACAGTCTGGGTCCTCATTTTATCCACCTTGGAAGGATGGAAGGCTGAGGATTGAACTGCTGGCAGTTGGCAGAATTAGCCTGCAATGCTGCATTCTAACCACTGCGCCACCACGGTTCTTTGGCATCAAATAGCAATTGAAATTTCATTCTTTGCAAGAAGGATGTAGTGTCTGTGTGTGGGGAGAGGGAGATTTTAGCCTCAGTGTTGTAATGTCAGCTGGATCTCATGACTCGAGTGCATGGGCTAACAACTGGGCAGACAGGCGTGGGGGAATGGGAGGGAAATGGCTGGACAGAGTGTCAAAGGATTAGGGCATGACTCTCCAAACTTGGCAACTTTAAGATTTGTGGACTTCAGCTCCCAGAATTCTGCAGCCAGCAGTTGGCCAGGGAATTCTGAGAGTTGAAGTTTACAAGTCTTAAATTTGCCAAATTTGAGAGATCTCTGGATTTGGGAAAAAGCAAATTGGCCCCCTCTTTACAGGAGGAATGTTGGAATGACAGAACATTTCCAGTATCCATGTTAATTTATGTTTGCTGTATTTTCTTATAAATTGTTAGCTGGAAGGTATAAATAGAATATTTGTATAGAGTTTTTGTCTATTTACCAACCTAAATAAAATATTGATCTATCAAGGACCCCTTGGACACATCCTAGTTGCATACTATAGAAGCTAATTTGACATCCTAAAACTATTTTGCTTCCAAAATATGGTCCTTTTGTCACAACAAAGTGGTCCTTCTGCCCAGATAGAATCTGAGCACTGAATTCTGTTTTGCTTCTTGTAGATATGGCAGCATTTGTATTTAATAGATTTTGAAATGCTAAAGGACAATTCTGAATATGCATAGTTAATTGGGGGAGGCGGGTTGTGGTTACTGTTAGCAGTCTGGTTCTCTGTGTTGTAATTCAGCCCTTACGAGTGAGAAGGGAGAGCCGAGAAAGTTATAAATGACAATTTTGGCAGCATACAAGCCGATATTGAGAGGCGATTAAGACTGTAAATTCACTTTTAGTTCTTGTCCCTCTGGCTTCTAGGATCAACAGAAAGCTGCAATTCCAACTAGAGCCCTTTTTTTTTAAGTGGAAGAACAGGAATGGAAGAGAAAAGCATAATGGGAAAATATTCAAAGGCTTCAGTTGGTAGATACCCATAGATGGTATGGATAATGAACCAAGAAAGTCCTTTGAATAAACAGAATATCTCCTTTGACAAGGGATGGAGCCATGCATAGTCGTTTCCTCTAACCCAGGGGTCCCCAACCCTCAATCTATGGACTGGCACTGGTCCGTGGCCCATTGGGAACCAGGCTACGCAAGGGGAAGGCAAGCACATGTAGCTCCATTTGCGCAAATAGCGGGCATGCACGTGAAACCATCCCCCCCCGCCACCGTCACTGCCAATCTGTGGAGCTGGAAAGGTTGGTGGACAGCTGCTCTAACCTACTTAGGTGGCCTAAGTGGTGGGATTGAACAAACCCCTATTCTTCTCTCAACCATCTCCACTGATGGCCAGTTGGCAGCTGGCTTTTGTAAACTTGGGCTCCTACCTCCCATCCCTCCATAATTCCCACCTCAGCTTTGCCGAAGAAAGTCAGCCAAATTGTTCTGCCAAGCCAACTTCTCAGCCAGCAGTCTGCAAAGATGTCAGATTGTAATGGTTTAACAGGAACTCAGTTTTAGTCATGGTTAGTCTAATGTTACTCCTTTCTGAGGCTCCAAAGTATTCAGATGCAGTAGGATTACCAGACTTCCATTAAAAGAAGGCCATATTGTCCAACTTTGGGAGTATCTTGAGGTTGTCGTTTTTTGGGGTGGGGGGACTATTTCCACAACAGTAGTCATCCAAATTTTAATGAATTGTGACTTTGTATCTTTTCCTCATCTGCTGACAGTCTCGACAGTCTAGACTTATATTATTTAGCTTATTTCCTGATCCCACTGTTTGGCTTTAATCCAGCCCCTTCAAATCTGCAATCACTGGAGTCTGCAGATCATATGACTTGTCATGGGTTTCTGTGGTAAAGCTTGAAAAGAATGAATTTATGATTCTATATAATTGCTAGCATGTGTTCCTGAAAATAAAGACTTATTGGAAAAATATTACAATGGGGTGGGGGACAGTCTTTCTGAAGCTGGAAAAAGTACATTCATTAAAAGTCAAGTTTCACTGTGATTTTTGTTGTGTATGCCAAGAAAGGCAAACAGTATATTCCTGTTCCTCCTCCTTTGTCCTTCTTTCCAATTGTATGTGTCCTTCTTTGCTGGTTCAGATATCTGGTAACCCTTAGCTACAGAGTTTGTGAGATCTGTTCCTAGTCACTAGCTTCTATCTTCTAGTGCAGAGGTCTCCAACCTGGGCAACTTTAAGACTTGTGGACTTGTGGAATTCCTCAGCCAGCAAAGCTTCTGGGAGTTGAAGTCTGGGAGTTGAATTCTGGGAGTTGAAGTCCAGAAGTCTTAAAGTTGCCCAGGTTGGAGACCCCTGCTCTAGTGGCCATCTAGATTTTTTCAACCCAGATATAGAAACCTTACTGTAGTTTTAACGTGATGGTGCATGCATTTCCAAAAGCAGCACTTGCAAACTAAGATTCTATGAAAGCAAACGTATTCCTGTATTAAAAATCCCTCAGAGGGCATTGGAGGAAAAGATTTGTTATTCTTTCTCAGATTGGAATCATGATTCTCCACATCCTTCCTGTCATCACCAGACTTTGTTTAATTCTTCCTCTCTAATTAATCAAAATCATGTATTATGGAAGGAGCTGTTCTACACTGCTTTTTTTTGAGACAGACACAAATCAGAGCATTACCTCCCAAACAGACCACTGCGGCATATATGGTTTCTAAAATCGGAAGTGCAAATCACATTTACGCTAATTAAAGAACAGTTCACTTTCATTTAAGAGAAATAAGAATTTGGTGAGGTCAGCACTGAGTTGAAATTCTTTGTCCTCAAACATAGGTGGAGATTGGAATACCTATCAATTACGTTGTGAGCTTGGTGACATATCTGATGCACAGACAGCCTTCCCCTGAAGCTCAATTTTGGGAGGATGAATCTTTTTCCTTTGAAGCAAAAAGCAGCTCTGTATAACCACATAGGCCTGTCCCTATCTCAGCGATGTAATAAAATCTTCTAGGACTAAGATGTCCTAAAGCTAGAGCTTAAGTATGGAAACTAAATGTTACAACAGCCAAGACAATCAAGGAAAGCATCTTTCCTGCCCCTGGAGGTCAGCTGCCTATTTTAGGCGGCATAAGACAACATCCTGAGTCTTAAATCTCTCTCTGCTTTTTCCTAGAATGGCCATATTTACACTCCTTTGTTTATTTATTTGTCAAAAGGCCATAGACCAAAAGAATCCAGTTCTGTGGAACTGTACAGTATAATGAAAGGAAGCAAACAGAGGCACTTGTTACCTAGCAAAACATCTAAAGAAATCTAACTCAACCAAAGAATACTGTAACAAGTAGTAAGTTTCTATAGACAGAGTAATAGAAGGGTTAACAAATGTAAACATGAGTGAATAGGCCCCTGTTTCGTGGAACATCCTGCCTTTGGATATCATAATGTTAGTCTTTCATAAGGTCCTAACAACCTGGCTATGTTCCCAAGCCTGGGGTGCTGAATATGTTAAGGGCCCATTTTCCTGGCTGTATTGCTAATTGGCCAAGTATCTCGGTTACCCTAGGTATATTGAGTTTGGATGTTTTTATTGTTTTGTTATTGTCTCCAAAAGGTTTTAGTGTTTTAAACGTAAAATATATATTTTTGAACTGTAAGTAGGGTCATTGACTGAGATGAGCAGCTGTAGAAATTGAATAGATAAATAAATAACTTGAGCGTAGCTAGTTATAGGGCAAACACACTGGTTTCTAAGGGCTGTTAGTAAAGCTAAACCTTTTGTGACCTTCTCAAATATTTCAGTCTGCTGAACTTCCAAGGGCTGATTTGTAATCCCAGACTGATAAATGGGGAAAATTACTCGGAGATGAAATTCAGAAGGTTCCAGCCATTCACTAGAACTGTAGTAAATTTTCTAAGCAGTTCAGAGAACCAGTTGTTAGAAGAATCTCCTTTGGGGTTTTTTCAATTTATGGGGTTAATCCTGTAAGGAAGGCAGGAAAAAAACATTCTCCTGTTGTTTCTAGCCTAATTTCTATTGCCCTGCTTGCAGAAACTGGCCACCCAGTCACATCACCTCCCCAGCCATGCCCACCAAGCCACACCCACAGAACCAGTAGTAAAAAAAATTGAATTCCACCACTGATCCAGAGATAGTGTGAATAGAACAACATATACCCGGAAACAAGCTGACATGACTTATGGGACATTGTTTATTATTATTTTTTATGAATCACAATTTATTCTTTTATTATGATTATACCCTTTCTTCCTATACGACATGGTTGCTTAAAGTAGCCAATATCGTAACACCATAAATAATGTACATGAAAAGTAAGTAAGCCACTCTAGGATTCTTCCTTGGAGAGTCAGGCTGGTAAATTAGTGGGCTCAGCAGCCCAGAGGCAATGGCATCCTCTCAGAAGATATTCTCCTTTTGCAAGATATAGAAGACAGACAGGTTTCTTGGCAGAATTCCACCACTGAAATTACTAATAGGTGATTCAATGACTTCAAGAAACCAGTTGTAATAGAAGGCTCATTTGTTGCTGTGGCCCAACAGTGGCCAGCTGAGCTGTTGGTGGAATCTGACAGTGATGAACACTATGGGACAGCCGTGGAGGCTGAGGAAGACTCTGGAGGGGGGGGTGTTCACAGTCAGAGCAGGGACTAGAGAGGCCTGTCAGCCACCAGTTGGCTTCGGAGTCAGAGAGCAGTGAGGAAGAACAGGGGGAGACTGTCCCTGATGTGCGTATGCGTAGGGCTGCAAGGAGGAGGGAGCAGCTTCGGAAGCAGGGCCAGAGAAAAAAATAGAATATAGGTGGCTAATGATTGGCCCCTCCTGGAGAGCTTATAGGGGGAGCGAAGGGAGGGGAATTTTGCAGGAAACAACCATTTACTATTTCAGCTGTGTGGAAGGCTTTTGGAAAATCTGTGAGTCCATATTGAGCCTTGTGTTAATTGAGATGGCATTCTGAGCTCTCAGCCAGGGGGTTGCTTATCTCCCCATTAGTTGTGGCATATAGCCTGGTATGCGTTCATGTGTTTTGAGACCTGAAACAGAACTCTTGTTAGTTTATGTGTGGTAGACTCAACCTTGTTCTTTGAGCACACACAAAAGTTGTGATATGGAGAAGATATAATATGGTACAATATACCTGTAGTAACCATTAAGAGCAGGCCACGAAATCACAGCAATGAAGAAACCTTTTTATGTAAGACAAGAAAATATGATAAGAACAAGTATATAAAAAAAGAAGACACGTAAGCTTGAGACAATAGACATATGAAATTTCTTCTTGATAATTTTGGACATCTAAGCCTAAGACTTCTCATTTAAGCTATGTCAAGACTCTAACTACACCCTGTAGAACATATATCTGGGGGTAGGTGGGGAGCGCCTACAATAAGTCAAATTCAAATCTATATATCATCTATATCATATCTATCTATATATCTATCTATCTATATATGAAAAATATTAAACACCTAAAATGCATAGGCTGGACCCAATTTTTTTTTATTTTAAGCAGAATTTAAGTCTGCAAACTGTTAGTGAGCCTCAAAAAAAATGCAGTTAAGATCCAGCAAAGGGAGTATATATGTACTAGATCAAGGGACACAAAGCAAAATCTTCAAAAGTTGAATTGCTCCCAAGGTAGATGTATCCTAGTTAAATACAGAGTTGCACAACTTGGAGCAGTAAACTGTTGCCTTAAATAATTTGATTACTGCAGGCACATCAAACCCTTTACGACTTGAAAATCGGATACTGAGTCTTTTTTGTGCTCTGAACAAAAGCTTACTTATGTGGTGGCTCCAGAGTTAAATGGCTGGAAGTGAATTACTAAGATACTCAAAGCCCTTGAATTGCTCTATAGATTTAACATTAAATCTATTTTTTTAAATAATATTTTTATTTTTCATTTTTTACATAGCATCATATATCATTCATCAAATCATGCGTAGTCAGGTGTACAAAAATCTCTAATAACAATTGTGGTTTTCAAATATTAACAATAAAAAATAACATAGTATCGTATAACTCATACCTTTCCATATCTGAACTTAAATACTGTACATCCATCCTCTCTATACAGATATTTTACTCTCTTATTTCTAAGTTTAACTATAGCTTTCCCTAATTTTACTTATTTCTATTATCTAACCACTGATAAAATGTCTCCCTATATTTTATAAAATTAACTTAATTCTTTCTCTTTGATTTCAAATGTCAACCTATTCATTTCAACACATTCTAATATTTTCCAATCCCTATTTCTTCTGCAAGGATTTCTTCATGATTCCAGTGTTGTGCAAATACAACCCTAGCTGCTGTAAAACATGTACAATCAAATTATTGTTCTCTTTACTATAATTCTCTGGCAATATGCCCAGTAAGAAAATCTCTGGTTTTAAATCAATATGCTGTTTTACTATTTTTTTCCAACCATGTATGTATCTTTGTCCAATATCTCTTTGCCAATGGGCATGTCCACCACATATGATAATAGGACCCAGGTGTTTGGTGACACTTCCAGCATTTAGCAGATTTATCCTTAAACATCTTTGCATTAAATCTAGTTATTCATCCAGTGAATCAATTTGTATGGCCACCCATCTCAACGTGACTCTTTCCAATTATAAAAAAAGGTCAAAACACTTTTTGGTTAAAAAAAAAAGTCAGACCTTTGCTTTAATTATTAATAATGTATTTCTACGTTTTCCCGAAAACAAAATGATGCTAGTGTACCTTGGCAATTGTGGAGGCCAAGAGATGGAACAATTGCATTGGCTGCATAGAGCAAAACCAAAATAGGCTAGTAGATGCGGACTGGCGATGGGATTTGTATTTAATAAAGGTCCAAACAATACTGATGCTATAGAAATTAAAGTCCCAAAGGTGCTTTTAAAAAAGGCAACTGTTTTTTCCTTAAAGACATTTCACTTCTTATCCAAGAAGCTTCTTCAGTTCTGAAATCTGTCATTCATGCTTCTTGGATGAGAAAGGAAAGCTGTTCAAGGAAAGAAGAAAGTCCAGTTAGTTGCCTGTTAAAAAAAGCACTTTTGGGACAATCGTGACCTAGATGACTGAGAATCTCCATGGATATACAAAAATTAAACAAGGCATGGCAGAATACATCCCCTGCTTACCTGTTTGAGATGGAAATAGGGATAATTATAGTTCACCATTGTTCTTGCATTTAAATTGCATAATAGTGCTTTCATGCAATGGCATTATCATCATGAAAAGATAGCCATTCTTTATTAAAAGTATCTTCCCACTGAAGGGCTGTTCAGCCCTATGGTCACTGCTAAGAACAGTGTACTACCTGACTCATCCTTATTTCATATGATGTAGGCTGAAACTTATCTTTCTGTCATAATTTTCATTATTCTCTTGCCCAAATCCCTTTAGTTCAGGTAGAGCCACCAATGCAACATCCCGGATTTGCAACTCAAGATAAACTTATCTCACACTGCAACATGCTATTCCAGTCAGCCAACTCCTCTTCCACAATATACTATCGCACTTAATTCCACAATAATGTGCCACCCAATTTTCTATCTCTTAAATTGCTTTTGAATCCTCACTCCACCTAGTGTGGGATTATTTTTTTTAAAAAAATTGCAGGTAGTTTTGCAAACAGTGGGATGTTTCCTAATCCTACCAATCCCTGCTTTTTATGTGGGAATAGCATCATTGCAAAAATTTCATTGATACTCTCCTTCAAACTATGAGGAAAACCATCTGACAGTTTTCTCTCTCTCAAGTATATAATTATGGGAGTTCTGAATGGCAGAGAAAGAAGAAATGTGTTAGATCATTTAAAGACATCTGATCATGCCAAAGATTGCTTCGCCAATCAGCAGGATGATATGCTCGGTATATGCCCACACATCTATGGAGAGTCTCAATCACCCAGGTCATGGTTGTCGAAAAAACTTCTTGGATGAGAAGCAAAATGATTTCAAGAGAAAACCCCATCTCAGGAAAGTCTAGTTGCCTTTTGAAAAGCACCTTTGGGATATTTATGGGCAGACATATATTTATACATATTGAGATTACGGAACCAAAAAGAGAGGTTGTAGCATTTCCACCATATTCCTCATATTTAATAATGGAAATCCACACTTGGGTACATGCCCAGGACTCTTATCAAATACCAGTACAGGTAGTCCTTGACTTACGACCCCAATGGAATCAAAATTTATGTTGCTAAGTGAGACAGTTTATAAATGAACTTTGCCCCATTTTACGGCCTTTCTTGCCACAGTTAAATGAATCACTGCGGTATTAGTAACAGGTTGTTAAGTGATTCTGCCTTTGCTTATCAGAAGGCCACAAAAGGTGATCACATGACCCCGGGCCACTGCAACGGTCATAAATATGAGTCAGTTACCAAGCATCTGAATTTTGATCCTCTACATAGACATATAGATGCAATTATCTTTTTATTTTCTTGCCTCCTCCCCCCCCCCCCCCTTTGTTTCTTCTGTTTTGAAATCTTTTATTTGTGTTCACAGATTTGGTTCTGCCTTCTCTTTCTGTCATTGTGTTAAAGCTGTACAGTAAAAATCGGCATCTTCTCTTTTCTTATGTCTAGAAATACAAGCTGAAATATATCAAATTCCCGGGCTCAGCTTGGTTCCATAGAACACTGAGGAATGTCTATAAAAAAAAGTCTAAACAGAAATACATAAAATACAACACATCCTCTGCTTGGGAAATTTTGTAGATAGAAGCACATCCAAGTTATTAATGGTTTGGTTACAACAGAACACGGGAGGTTTGTTTTAAGGTTGGCACTGCTCAAAGACTGAGAAAGAGCCCTAATTGGATGGAGACTAAAAGACTCAGGGTCACATCAGCTTCTCTGAGCAGCAGCTGAGCACCAGCGTGACTCACAGAACATCACATGAAAACTGTGGTTGTTTTTCCAACTTCCGTCTCATCAGCTCATTGCTCATAAAACTGACAATGGCTCACCCTCCCACCCCTATTTTTCATATTTTCCCCAAAGTTTTGCTCAACACACAGGCAGAATGTGCCACCTACTGGCCACTTGCAGGATATACTAGCTAATCTTAGCCTTTTCCTACCAAAGAAAATCTTTTTTTACAGGTAGTCCTTAACTGTCTTACATCCACAACGGAGTCCAAAATTTTTGTTGCTAAGGGAGGCCTTTTGTTAAGTCAGTTTTCCCCGTTTTACAGCCTTCCTTGCCACAGTTGTTAAGTGAATCAGTGCAAATTGTTAAATTAGTAACAGGATTTTTAACTGAATCTGATTTCCCCATTGGCTTTGTTTGTCAGAAAGTCACAAAAGGGCATCACATCACACACACACACACACACACACACGGGATATTGCAGCCATCATAAATATGAGCCAGTTTCCAAGTGCTCCAATTTTGATTACGTGACCATGGGAATGAATGCTGCAGGGGTTAGAAGTGTGAAAAATGGTCATAAGTCACTTTTTTTCCAATTGTAACTTCGAACGGTCGCTAAATGAACTGTTGTAAATTGAGGATTATCTGTACTTTTCCGCCATGTTACTAGCATGTATGGCCTTCATTTATGCAATTGTCAGTGCAGGGAATGTTTTTGCATGCATGCGCTGCTTTTGCAAATGGAACTTCATGCACATGCTCACATACTTCCATGGCCCAGTTCCAAAGACCTGCGGCCCAGTTGGGGATGCAGGCCATTTGGGGAGTCCTGTTCTAAAATGTAGATATTAATATGGATTACTCTGTGAGAAAACAAAGTTTCAGTTTACTTTATTGATTAGCCCTTGGGCCATATCAAAGTGCAGAGTTCCAGACACAAATTATTACTAAAAACTGATTTAAAAATCATTTAAAATGGAATTGGATAAAATACAGTTTAAAATAAAATTGGAATAAAATACAGTTTAAAATGAAATTGGAATAAAATACAATTTAATACAGAAATAAAATATGATAAAATTATATTTCGGTGTCACCCCTACAATCTACCCCAATCAGTCCCACATATGCCAATCTCAACTGAACCTTTTGTTCAAGTATTGAGTGAGCATCAGCATATTTGGAGAAAGCGCAAGATTTACAATAGAAACAAAACTTTTAAGGGGAAAAGAAGTATCTCAAGGAAGAAAATCCCCCGAAGACCAACGGGGGAGGCATAGCTTGGACTATGATCAGAAAATGCCAAGAGTTTTAAGCTGAGAGGATTCAAAAAGGTAGAATTAAGCATGGCCGTGTGTTGTTAGCTTGAAACTAACTTCTGTGTTTCTGTGCTTTGTGTGATTGTACCAATGGAGGCTCATTCAATTTTGCTGCACACATTTTGTGCATTGACAATAAAAGTATTGTTTGATTGATTGATTGATTGATTGATTGATTGAAACCCTGTCACACCTGCCATCTTATTGGAATTCTAAAATGCCAAAGTATACACCAATGAAATTGAAATGCTTGTTGTATTGAAATTAAAAGCAGATCCAATGCCTTTCCCATCCTCTAAAAACAAACTAAGAAACCAGGAAAGTTTAAATTTTTTTTCAAATAAACTCCATAAGCACCATGTTCTTTTACAATATGTTTGTGGGATGGTTTGTGGAGGGAAAAGAGTCCTTCCTGGACACTTTGGAAAAGGGGGTTGGGGACTGATGGCCCTTTTATGACTCGTGGACTTCAACTCCCAGAATTCCTGAGCTAGCTAGTGGTTGAAGTCCACAAATCATAAAGGGGCTATCATTGCCCATCTCTGCTTTAGAGCTACATTCCTTCAGAAAGATCATGTGTAATAGAGACAGCCATCAACAACAATCCACCTTCCACCACTCTGATTTTGCTTCCTCAGTTTCTCCATGTTGCATCATCAAATCCAACACTAAACTATCAAACTGCAGTGGGATTCTGGAGGGGTATGAAGTTTTTAAGGGTGATGATAAGAACAGTTTGTTAGAGTTTGCAGCAGCAATCACATTCTGAAGCACACACTAGGGTGACCAACCGTCCTCTTTTGCCCGGAAATGTCCTCTTTTTACGTCCTGTCCGGGGCGTCCGGACGGGTTTTATAAATTTTATAAATTTACCCAGACGCCCTGGACTGGACGTAAAAGTGGCGACGTCATGTCCGGGCAAATGGAGAAAAACGAGAAGCTCCAGCAAGAAGTCCCGGAACAAGCTTCTTGCTTCTCAGCCTATTTGCAGTCGATTTCCGGTGAAGGGAAGCCCCCGGCCCCCCCACCGCCCCCCCATTGCCGCCGCCAATGCCCCCCGTTGCCGC
>JAEANM010021245.1:0-11910 GCA_017656035.1 Myanophis thanlyinensis
ATTCTGGCCCGGCCCCTCTGTCAAATTTTAGAAACCATTGTGGCCCGCGAGTCAAAAAGTTTGCCCACCCCTGGCCTTGATACACATAAACTTCTCATGCAGCAGCTTCTACAATTCCAAGGCAAGGCCCCACAGTATACTGGATTATCATTTCATGCTTTCCATAGGAGCAAATTGCTAGAATCAAGACAGAAAATTCTTCCAGGATCCCTTGAGCTTCCATGCTAGAAAGAGAATTCTAATCTTCTCGACATCCAGTGTATAAACTAGTGATGGCAACTTTTTAGAGACCAAGTGCCCAAACTGCAAGTCTTTCTCTCTCACACACACATACCAGAAACCCAAAGACCAGCTGGCTGGTGGGAGGTGGGGCATCACAACACCAGCACCTCTGCAAGAGGCGAGATCTTTTTCTTTCATGAGCTTGTTTTGTTTTTTGAAGGGAAACATCTGTTTCCCTGTAAACGACAGTGAGAAATGCCATGGAGAAATGCAGTGGAGCTTAGCTGGGGCAACGGTGCATGTGCCCACAGAGAGGGCTCTGAAGTGCTACCTCTGGCACGTGTGCCATAGGTTTGCCACCACTGATATAAACCAAAGAAACAGCCAGCCAAAGTGTATCCTCCATTAAGCATCTGATTCTATGGTGAAAAATATAGCATCCTCTGTCAAGACCACATAGAATTAAGAGCAATGCGACTCCATCCTCACAGGCTGAGAATGTACATGTACACCTTTCAACTGTAATTTTAACTTCCACCTGAAAGTGAAGGACTTAATATTATAAGAAGCCCTTCTCTGCAAGTATAAGTCCTAGTTAACTACATATTTGCTACCAAGGAAACAATTGCTGATTGATTGCTCCAAATGAATCTGCTGGGTAGCTCAACAACCAACTTGTCATTCCTTAAGAGCAGAGATGAGAAGAACTCACATTAAAGTTCTTCAAAGGAAGGTGGGGTTTAATCTGAGAATTAAATTAAGTACATCTATAGAAAAACGGTACAGTTAAATTGGATTAGTATATCAATTTTATATATGAAATTTTTCCTCTTTTTATATACCAAACTTCCCAGAGTCTTGTGAGTCAAGGGCTCCCCCTTTCCGGATACTTTGCAATATGCAAGCCACAGAAAATACTTTTAAGTATTTAGTTGATGGCTGCCTGCTAAAACAAAGCAAGGTTATAGCATACACTTGAAAGAAGACTGGGAAGCCTACAATTGTGGAGTCTCTCAAAGAATGCTTATTCACAGGGAATATGCACATGCAAAGCTTGTAACAATTCTGGGTGGTTAGAAAGTAATAAAGAATTAGACATCTTGCACACCTCAGCTAGAAATTAGGAATAGGGACAGCCTGGAGCAAACAGAATGTGTTTTAGATAACATCTAGAGCATTCATTAGCCAAGGCTTAGGAATAGGGACAGCTAGAGGACAACAGGACAATTGTTAGATCATTACTAAAATGTTTATTAGATTATTTGTTTTATATATCCTGCCTTCTGCTTTAGTGAAATTGCATAAAGCTTTCTTAATTCCTTTGTTCCCTGTGTCCTGGCATTTTGCTAGCTGAGACTTCGTTTGCTGAATAAAAGGAAACAAAACCTGCACATGGTCAGGTGATGTTATCAGGTGATCTAAAGGACTCAGTCAGTCAGGATTATCTTTTTTCTGCCTTATTCTTTTTAGCTCTCTAGTCTAGTTCCTATCAAATAAGACATCTATCAATTGGACTGTTGCTCTCTGCTGTAGTTTTCCTTTAGACTATTTTTTTTTGTATTTGCACTGATGCCTCATTCTATCTTGCTTTGACTTAACTTACACCAGTATTATCTTACTACATCCACCATTAACTCTTACTTAACACACCCTTGAACCCCTGTGAATACTAATATTCCATATAATTGTGCATGTATGAAATTCTAATGTTAAATTAGCCTGTGTTGTAATTTAAAAAAAAACCTGTTCATCCATGTTCAGCTAGACGGGAAGTGTTTTGCTTTCCTAGTTATTATACTGCTTACTTACAGTCTTGGCTTATGTGTAGATAATAGAGAGCAGCAAGCATTTGCAAGCCAGGATGATCAGAAAATGCCAAGGTCTTCAAGGCCTCTAAAGAGATCTTGCCAAGTGATGACATTTCAAAACCTGAAAGAAAAATATAAAAGCAGATTCTGAATTGTGTCAGAAGTAGTGAAAGTATTGAAGAATCCAGGGAACTGAAATAACTAGGTGAAGGGGGAGAAAACCCTTTCGACATGAAAATATTTTCTGTGCATGCTTTGAAAACATAGTGGATAGAACTGAATAAGCAATTGAAAAGATATTCACCTTGTTCTTTAAAAAAACAAAAAAATTTAGCATCCTTTCATTTCCCTAGTTACCTTTCCTTCTTGGTGTAATTTCTCTCCATCTTCTTGGTATAATTTCCCTCCATCTTCTGTCCTTACTGATTTTGGTTTCAGATTCTCTTTACTGAGGGAATATACAATCTGATCCAAATGAATTTAGATTTACAATAACTAAAATTTAATTCCTCCAGGAGTTATCATAATCTCACTGACAAAATCATGTAAATTGACAAATCTATTCTGATGAAATTGTGAATTTGTGATGATGCATATGGGAATAATATAGCCAAAAAGGGAAAGTAAGTACATACTTAATGGCTATGGAGATTCTCAGTCATCTAGGTGATGGTTGTCCCAAAGGTGCTTTTTCAAAAGGCAACTGAACTTTTGGGCAAAAAAAACCCAAGGTCCAGTTGCCTTTTGACAAAGCATCTTTGGGATAAGTACATGCTTAAGAACAACCCAATATGTTTCATGGGAAAAATAATCTGGAAGGCAGGAGAGTTCTCCAAATAATTCAGTGAGGATTTTATGTATTTAGAAACTATAAAATGCTGAGTGATTGCACAGAAAGTTAATGACAGATTTCAACCCTATATGCATTTTAAGAGTTTCTTATAAATTACTTTGAACTTAATTTACAAATAAAAGGTAAGTACACATTTAAAAGGATAAAATTTGTCATTATGTATCTCTTTATTAAAAAAAAACCCATGAGTTTTCTAGGTATGTATAGAAATTCTTTGTCTCTGTGCATGTTCCCATAATTCATTTGCTAACTAAAATTTCCGACATTCCAGATTCTAACATTAAATTTTTCCTCTTTTTAGTAATGAGTGTGAATGTGGTAATGAAATTGGAAAAGTAAACATTCTTTTTTGTATATCTGAGAAAATGATTATCTCAAAGGGAAGATTTGTTCTAAGAAAATAGTACTTGGTAATCCATGGTTGATTTTGCCCTTATTATTGTACAGCAGTTATTATGTGCTATCATGGTACACCACTGAACCCCAAGGCATCATGGTTCTTGCCCAGCCAAGGAATGAAATGCTTGAATGAAAATGTAAAAGTGCATTATGGTGCTTTGGCAAGAAAAATCAAGGTAATTGGCATGTAAGTAAGCCTCCGGCACATTTAAAAACAGGGATTTAGTCGATAAATGAACGGAAAATCAGCTGCCCAATAATTGTTTGGAATACTTTAAACTTAGGTTTTCTCTGTCCCATCATTTTTCAGAAAAACAAAACAACCAGGAACACAAATAACACGGTTCCCTGACCTTATAATACTTTAAAGCAAAGCAACAGAGCTCCAACAAACAATTCAACACAGTTGGCTGACACACTTTCAAAAGCAGAAATGTCTCACCTTTTTCAATGTGTTGCAGAAACTCTTGGGCAGTTTCCTCTTCATAGCGATGAAGAACAGGTTTGTAGAGCTGCCTCATTTCAACATTTTTTCGTTTTAGGCAAGGGCAGTCAGCGATCTGAGCCAAACACTCTCTAATGTCAAGCAACAAACCTGACAACAGTGTTTTCACTGAGACAGCAAGGTTGTAAAGCAATTGAATACACTTGGTACACAGCTGACCCATTTTTATTTTCCTAATCCAACTGCAAACCCAAGAGCAAAAAGGAAAGGAACGTTTATACTTTGTTTACTTTATTGCTCATATATTCCTTGTACTGGAAAATTTTGATCTAGATAATGCCAAATATGATGTGGATGAGTTATTTAAAAGTTCAAATTGTTCCCTGAGTGCAGACAGAAAAACTAACTCTGCATCTAACCACCTTTCCCTCTATTTTAGACAGGAGAATAAATAATTAAACAAAAATGAAGCATTCAGATTGACCCTTTGTCCTGTATCAAACAAAGGGTGTTAAAAGAAAGCACAACAGTCCTAGAAAACTAGCAACAACCCCCAGGATAACAAAGAAAGGTGATGCTTATATAGAATGACATCACAGGTGAGATCAACAAATATATTGGTCCCCACCTCCTTAATTGATCAGCCAATCAGTAGAGAAGAAAACAAACACTTAAACAGGCTGTTCCAGTTTCTTTCAGACAAAGCAATAGTGCCCTTTGACTGGCACAAGCCCAGAACGGCCCTGAATACCTCGTGTCTGCAAAAAAAGAAAAATACTTATACACCCTTTGTAATTTCCTATGTTGTACATTTCCCATTCAAACACCAAGAATGAAGATAGTAAGAATAAACATCGGAAATAAATACACCAAATATTTAGGTCCAGATTCTAGGCAAAAGTATTGCTAAGCAGGGTTGTTGTGGGAAAGATAAGACAGAGGAAGGTGTATTGGACATGTTCGCCACTTTAAGCTTATTGTAAAAATAATAAAGGTGGATAAAATACAGAACACACACACACACATCCTCCTGCTTGTTCGACTGAACAAAAAATATTAATAGTACAGTAACTTTAGTAGTGAATGTATGATACATGATATCTTGCTTTTTTTGTTCTCATTATAAAGTTGCTATGAAATTTTTGCCATGCAACCCCAATGTGTAAACATAGTAATTCTAATTGTTAATTACCATATGGTTTAAGAAATAATAAAGTATCAAAAGTGGCAAAGGATGGATATGAAGATTTGCATTTTCTATTTGTCCTTCTTATGATACTGTTGGAAGAAATATTGATCACATTCAGTTCCAAATTGGGAGAAAGGCAAGAGGGTTTAATGATAACAGAACCACCAAGCATATGTGATTCTGGGTAGCTGACCACATGGAGGTGAGTGGGAGAGGTATTTATAACTTCTCTTGGGCTTTGCACTTGAACTTCATGTTCGTGTGCAAGAACATGTATTCTATTGGCTGTTGTAGGGGTCATAGCTGGCTCTGGTTGTTTGAGCTAAGTTCGGTTGAGGTTTGGAGGGTGATACAATGTCCTTAGGAGATTGTGCCATGTGGTGAGCTCTGCTGCTAGATGATACTAGTGGGTGAATCCTACCTTTGTTCAGACCTTGCTGCAGGGAATAATGGATTACCAAATCTGCAAATATAAAGTTGCCCCAGCTCAGTATTTGCTTGTTGGGGGGCAGGGAATGTGCCTCTGAGTTTCTGTCTCCCTTAAGATTTTTATTTCTCTTTTAGGGGGAATATTTTATACTGCCTTTTTAAATATTTTTCAAAATATGTAATTCTTCTAGGAGGGGTGTAGCTTCCCACAATAACCTTGCATATCCTTATCTATATTTTATTTTCCCTAATTCCCCCATATTTGCTTTCACTTGTACTCTCCTTGTAATCCTATCTCCATTTCTATTTATTTAAATGGAGTAAGCACCATTCTCATCTACCTCCAAGTAAACATATTGGCTATATTCATGTAACACACTGAACTGCAGATTTCATCCGTTTTTGACCAAGCATATCGTGTAAATTCAGCCCTTTTACTACTTTATGATTCAACCTATCAAGTAAATCTAGAAAATTGGGTTTAGTCCATTATAATTAATGTTCTGAAAATCTATTGTGCAAATTCAGTCATATAGAATTGCTCTGTTAAAAGATTATTTTTAATCCGAATCTGGCCACATGATCATCTAGGCTAGCCTTCCTTTCTCTTTCCACCAGTAGAAAAATTGATAATACAGGGACACAAGCGGGAATCATACTAAAGTCCTCTCTAGTAACTAGTAGTTTAAGAGCCATTGGTTAAGGCACCAGGCTACAAACCGGGAGACTGTGAGTTCCAGTCTCACTTTAGGCACAAAGCCAGCTGTGACTTTGAACCATTCATTCTCTCTCTTCCAGCCTGGGAAGAAGACAATGGCAAACCACTTCCAAAAACATTGTCAAGAAAATTGCAAAGGTAGTTGCCAGGAATTAATATTGAATTAAAGGTACACCCCATCCCCAAGCCCCACTAGTATTTCGGAATATAGTTTCTGGGTATGGAAGTTAATGATCATGTTGAATACCCTTCTCCTTCTTTTGGCTTTTCCCGTTAGGGTCACCACAGCAAATCATCTTTTTCCACCTAACTCTATCCTTGGCATCCTCTACTCTTGCCCCAATTAACTTCACATCCTCTTTTAGCACATCCATATATCTCCTCTTTGGCCTTCCTCTTGACCTCTTGCCTGGCAGCTCCATCTCCACATCTTTCTACCAATATAATCACCTTCCCTCCTCTGCACATGTCCAAACCATCTCAATCTGGCCTCTGACCTTGTCCCCAAAACAGCTGACCTGAGTTTTCCCTCTGATGTGCTCCTGCCTAATCCTGTCCATCCTGGTCACTCCTAAAGAGAACCTCAACATCCTCATCTCAGCTACCTCCATCTCTGCCTCTCGTCTTTTCCTCACTGCTACAGTCTCATACAACATAGCTGTATCCTGTTGAATGCCCATTTACAGGATATTTTCTGTATTAATTTGTCATACAGCCCATTTAAAGCTATCTTTAATCTCTAAAAAAGATAAATCTCATTTAAGCGAAGTTTGACTCCTGGTGATTGTAGATAGGTTAATATATCTTTGTTATAAACAGTACAATTGGCTTACGCATTTTTTTTAAAAATCCCAATCTGGTTATACTACATTCAAACACCAAAGACACTATGTATTTTATTACACTTAGTTCCTTGTTTCAGCGTCAGCTACAACGAACAACTATTAGGAACGACACTACAAAGACACCTGGCACTCTGCAGACGATATCAAAAACTATTCAGAGATAGAAGAGAAGAAATCTCAAAGCACAAGCATTCTTAGAAATTATGCACACTTGATAAAGTGGACTTCTCCGCATGCGTACTGGAGTAGTTATCGCAGCTTCTCCATGCTTTCTTTCCCAGAAGGACATAGAAACATCCCTCGGTTGCCATCTAGCGATCGACTGGACTTTTGCAGTCCAGATATACGACGGTCTTCAGGGAAGGCATTATATCACGTGACTCTGGAAAAAAAAAAGTCAGCTAGCCGTAGGTAGGACTTTTAAGTAATTTTCCCTATTCTAATCGCCATCTTTCAGACGGGCAAGAGCCAGGTTGGCGGCTTTCCTATCCTTTTTTCCCCGGCATCCTTCCTGTAGCGGAAGTGACGCATCCGTTTATTCTAACGTCGCAGAAAGCACGTCTTCTCTATGGTTTCCCTCCCTCCCTCCCCCCCCCTTCGTTTCCGTCTCCTCCGCCCCATTTCTTTTTCCTTCGTCGAGGCTGCAAATGGCCGCCGGGTGGTGAGAGCCGGACGGGAAGTGTCCCCCAGAAAGGGTGAGAGCCACGACTGGGCCGAGATCTGAAAGTGCGGTTAAGGGTCGAACGAGGGAGGGATTCAAGAATACTGGTTGTGTATGTTTTTTGTGGGAGTGGGGTTGATAAGGGATGGGTTCGGCCGTTACATTTCCACGCGATGGTATCGACCTCGTTTCCTTCCCCCTCCCCCTCCCCCCCTCCCGCTACCCGCGTGTTGTGGCGCGCGAATCTCTCTCAAGCGCGCGACGCAGCTTTCCCCTCCTACTTTTTTGCCCCCTCCCCCCCCCCTCCGCCTTCGGCTAAGAATTTCTCCTGCGCGCCCATTTTCTCTCGCGCGACGGCGCGAGCGAGCTGGTGGGGGAGGGGGGAAGGGAAGAGAGGGAAAAGGAAGACGCGGAAGAGCTTCGGTTGCTCTTCCACGCTTTGGCCGAGGCCCGGTCAGCTGCCTTATCTCTTCCTCCTCCTCCTCCTTTCCGTCTCCCCCCCCCTCTTGTTTGGGCGCGGCCAAGGCAACCTGAGCGCCTCGCGAATATTTCTGGACTGCCAGGCGGGAGGGGGAAAAAAAAAGCCGCCTCATTTTGGGTGTTATTCTCAATCACGGGGCTTTCCGTGTTGTTCTCCATTGCTGGGCGGCGATCCCTGACCTAGTCCGCCCTGTGGCTCTGCAGGTGGCTTATCTATCGGGAGAAGAGACCGTTTACGCCGGGTGTAAAATCATAAAGCCATCAAGTGGGGTTGGCTATTGGACGCCTATATTAAAAATAAAAAAAAAGGATTCTCTGGTAAGTTGTGCTGTTTCAAAACTTAAGAATTCGGTTTTTGGAAATTCCAGCAAGGGTCGTGTCAAATTTTTGCCTGTTAAAACAGTGTTTTACGTGTATTTATTTGTATTTTAAGTACAGAAGCGTGTTAAGTGTAAATCTCTTAATTTCTCTATAAAAGTGTAAGGAGAATCATTGGTGAGTCATTGGTTTTAGTTTAATGTAAGAACATTGGAAGTAAGAGAGCAGCCTACAGATAAAAAAAGGCCTTTGGGTAAACTGTAGTCATTGTAAATATTGAGAAAGGCTGATCTGTGTTTGTTATCTGGGCCCAGATTTCCACCCCCTCTTTATGCTTAAAATCCAATGCTGTTGGATTATTCTTTTGCATTCGGTTTTGAGATCAATTGCTCAAACACAAGGGGTTATGGGGTCCTTAAAGGAAGATGATGATTCCATTTTGAGAGGAGTGGTGGAGCTATAGGAAATATTTGTGTGGGTGGGTTAGAGTTTCCTTTAATCTTAAATTATTAAGAAAAGTTGGATTGGATTCCAAATGTACACAGGTTCAGATTCTTTAGTTAACTGAAGATGTTTATCCCTCTCCCCTCATACTAGGCCTGCTCCTCCCCCCCTTCAATTTTACCGGAGGGCCATAGAATCTTGACTTGGATTAAGTTGTGCAGAAGATAAAGATAAAATTGTGCTAATGGGCTTTGCTTTTTTAGTCTGTTTTAATAAAAAATGGAGGTGTATGTATTATGATCTATTTAGATTAAAGTATAAAGTAATTTTATCTCTGCTAATAATAAAATTGGGACTGCATGTTGCCTTCTGTTGGACAGGTATAAGCTGTTGTGGAAAATATGGGTCGCTCTAATACTAGATCAAATACTAGATCAAGATCAAAGAGCAGATCTCACTCCACTTCAAGATCCCGATCCAGATCACATTCTAGGAAAAAACGTTACAGGTACTTACTTTGCGTTTTATATGTTAACTTAGTTGCTTGATTTTTACATGCTGATTTGCGTAAGAATTAATTAATTGCGTAAGCATTTCACTGCATATCGTACCATGTATGACTGTGTATGTGACCAATAACTTTGAAATTGAAATTGATTTTTAGAAGAACTTCAAAATACTGGTTAAAATCGCAGACTTCTAGTAGCATTCAAATATCCTACATGAGCCACACTTCTTTCCTTCCTTTTTTGTGAATCTTGGTCCCTTCTTGTTGCCCTCCCTTTTCTGTAGGATGGTAAAATCTTCCCATTGACTTCTCCAGGCTTCTGCTTGCTGTTAATTTGCCTTTTCTCAGTTTCATATCCTTCTACCCAGTGGTTTCAGATTAATTTCCAGTTCTGCCTTTTCACTAAATGTTCCTGGGCTCAAGCCATATTTGTTCCATTTTTCTAAAAATGAGGTAGAAAAATGTTGCTGTCTGTTGAACAAGCAGACAGAGGATAGTGAATTCTTTCTACGGTTTTTTTTATTACTGAACCCAGAATGTTTATCAGGATTCTAAAAATATGTAGAGTGCTTTATAGTTAAGTTAGCAGTGAGAGCTGCAGTTGATTATGGAGGCAGCAGAGAAAAAACAATAATAAAATAAGTTGCAAATAGCTGTGGTGAATAGAGAGGGAAGAGAAAGCCAAAGGCGTTTAAAACAATGGTAGATATGGGATTCTAGATTCTAGGCCAAGGAAATAGAGTATAAAATAGAGTGTAAAATAGTCTGCTTAATGTAGAAGATAGAGGAGGAAAACAAAGCACAGAGTTTTTCTTTTGTTGAGAAAGATAGTTTCTTTCAAGTTGAGTGTGACTCATCATGTTTAGCTGACAGCCTTGGGAAGTTTTTAAACTTAGATGAAATCAGCCAGGAAGGAGGCAAGCCTTAATAAATGTATAGTTGTAGATATTCAAGTTTGTAGAGACCAACTTTTTCCTGTTGTAGACATTTTATTTATTACCCTCTGAAGTGTACCAGTTCAGGATACCAATCTTCTGTTCTCAATAAATAGGATAGTATTACAGTGTTTGTAGATAATACTAGGAAAATAGTCATAGGTTTATGTTAATTCATTACTTCCATCACACCCTGTCAATAAAGGTAAAATATTTATATTTGCAAATCTGGGCCAGGTGATATATTCTGGTGGCAATTCTTAATATCCTTGGGATTTGCTGTTCCAAAGCATCTCTTGCCATAGAACTTTCCGTATAAATTTTATATTCTTGTTCATACTATTAAATAATTTGCTGTGGATCTTGGACAATGTAATGTTGTTTTTTGATGAAATTTGGAGATACTAAACATGCTTTTTATCTTAGTTCCAGATCTCGGTCTAGAACATACTCACGGTCTCGCAGTAGAGATCGTGTTTATAATAGAGATTACCGCAGGGATTACAGAAATAATAGAGGAATGAGACGTCCTTATGGCTATAGAGGAAGAGGTAGAGGATATTATCCGGGAGGTGGCGGCAGATATCACCGTGGAGGTTATAGGCCTGTCTGGAATAGAAGGCATTCTCGAAGTCCAAGACGAGGCCGCTCACGTTCCAGGAGTCCAAAAAGACGTTCAGTCTCTTCTCAAAGATCTCGGAGCAGATCACGTAGATCCTACAAATCTTCTAGATCTCCAAGATCCTCTTCATCTCGGTCTTCATCTCCATATAGCAAATCTCCAGTCTCTTCCAAAAGACGTGGGTCATCAGAAAAACAGCCGAAGAAAACTGAGGCAGCTGCTTTGCAGGACAGCCCATTAAAAAGTAAATCCCAAGAGGAAGAGAAAAATACATTTGAACACGACCCTTCTGAGCCTTTAGATGATTTTAATAAATCAGCAGCAGCTTCAGCTGATATTTGGCCTGGCCTTTCTGCTTATGATAATAGTCCACGGTCACCTCGTAGCCCTTCTGTTGCCTCTCCACCTAGTCAGAGTTCTTCATGCTCTGATGCTCACTTACTCAGCACAGTCCATTCAGCAAAAGATACCCCTCAGCATTCACATTCCATTCAGCATAGCCCTGAAAGATCTGGGTCTGGTTCCCTTGGAAATGGTTCTAGTCGTTATAGCCCTTCTCAGAATAGCCCATTACATCACATTCCTTCAAGGAGAAGCCCTGCAAAAGCAGTTGCGTCTCAGAATGCTGCACGGGAAGAGACTCGCATGCGTTCCTTTTATCCAGAGGCTGGGGAGCAGGAAAGTGCAAAAGGAGGAAAATTTCTGAAGAGGTGAGCAATAAAAAAATTATGCTTAATTAGTCAACATAAAACATTTCTGTTACACTGCAGTAAAATGTATCTGCAGGTTTATTCAAAATACAGTTTATAGTTTTAGAATGTATACAATACTTGATGTCTATATTTCACTGAGTCAGAAATGTAAATGTGTTTTTTAGAATCTTATAATGAATTCATAGGAAATCTGTAAACATTAAAAGTACACTATTTTGAAAAAAAGTTTTGAAAATATTTCTATATTTCTAGCAAATATACCTTTTCTTTTTTTTTTTAAATTTTTTATTAATAATAACAAACAAAACATAAACAAAAAAG
>JAEANM010021246.1:0-11910 GCA_017656035.1 Myanophis thanlyinensis
TATCTATCTATCTATCTTTTCCTTACAACTATTGCACTGTAAGTTTGGAAATATTATTTCAGAATCACCTCTTAAGGAATTATTTAATATTCAAAGAAAGGGAAATAAGGGAGGATGAACTGAGAGAAGCAGTAAAAAAATGAAAGGCAAAAGGCAGATAATTGGACCTTGTAGTTTTCTAAAACTGATTATTTTATAATGGTATATTTGAACTGATTCTTTTTGGCTCTGGTATTTGTAGAAAGGAGACTGGCAAAGGATATAGAAACAATGCAAAGGTAGCTATTTTGTATGCAAGCTATCTAATCTGCCTAAAATACAATACAATAAATAAAATAAAATAGTCCCAATGAATATTTACTTTGTCATTGTATGAGACAGTAAACAGAAGAATTGCCAATATTTTCCTGTTCACAATTTATTGTTATATTGGTGTTTTATGAGTATATCTATTGTAATTAAACATTTTTATGTAATTAAACATGTTTGTATCCAAGAATAGGAAGATCCACAACAACAATTTCTTGGTTTAGATTTTGCAGTTACAAATACAAAACTATTTTTTTTTTGCCAAACCAGCTGTTTCATATATTAAGAAATAAAACTGGAATGCATTTCTTTCTGAAGCCTTATAAAGTTGCCAGGAAGGGATGCCTTACCTGTTACACTTTCTTCAAAAGTCCAGTCCTTGCTGCCAACCATGCAAAGCTTTTGGCCACTGGTTGAAAGCAAAATGGAGTGTTCGACCATGATAATCCTGACTTGTTATGGGTAATAGACTCCTTCAGGGCAGCATGTTCTAGCTTCTTGAAATATATCCTATAAAACATCAAGAAACGGTGTCATATTTAAAAAAAAATACAATCCCTTAGTCCAAGGAGATCTTTTGATATTTTTATGGACGATGTAACAACTTAAATTAATCAAAGACAGTCAAAGTAGGCCCAAAAACCTTCTCAACAATCTTCCTTCCAGAACTTTAAATAAACTGTCTACTTCCTCAGGGTCAATAATGCTTCCCAGAAAAACTTGCCAGACTAAATACCTCAGTCAATTCAATTGCAGCTGCACAGCTGAGGTTTAACTCAAAGTGAGCTCCCACAACTTTATTCAATAGAAATCTCAAGTAATCCTTGCAGGCTCTTTACATAGCTTTCTGACCCATCTGTCCCTAAGGCTGATTAAGTTAATTTAATAGAATAACAGAGTTGGGGGGGGGGACATTCTAGTCCAGTGATGGTGAACCTTTTAGAGACTGAGTGCCCAAACTGCAAGTCTTTCTCTCGTGAGCGATGGAGAACCGAAGACCAGCTGGCTGTCTGGGAGGCGGGCCATCACAATACTGGCAGCTCTGTAGGAGGTGAGAGCTTTTTCTTTCGCGAGAAGTTGCAATTGATTGGCTGAACTTTTTTTTAGTCCCACAAACTTCTGTTTTCCTGCAAATGATGGTGAGAAATGCAACGGAGAAACACGGTGGAGCTGACCCTGGGCAATGGCACACGTGCTCACGGAGAGAGCTCTGAGTGCCACCTCTGGCACGGGTGCCCATAGGTTTGCTACCACTATCCTAGTCTAACCCCTTGCTCAAGCAGGAAACTCTATTTCATTTCAGAGAAATGGTTGTCCAATCTCTTTTTAAAAACCTCCAGTGTGGGAGCAATCAACACAACTTTATGGAAGATCACTTTATTATTTTCAAAAGAACTACAGTGCCTACAAATATCAATCCATTCTGTGCCATCCCCCTGACCCCCCTCGTAAACATCAGGGCTATAATTTTTGCATATCTTAATCACAGTCACTACAAAGAATACTTTAGTTTTCTGAAATGAATATGAATGGTATAAGCTTTGAATTGATTCAAGCTAAATTGTCCTAGTTTCTCAATCAACTTAATTAGATTCTATATTATGGATGGAACACAATATTATGTGAAACATGCATTTGTTATAACCCTTTCATTAATTAACAAGATTTTAATTTTTTAAAAATAAAATTAATTAAAAGCTTATCAGAATGAGTCTAATTTTTAATATAAAATGGAAAAAACACCAGTTAAGGGGGGAGGGGGGGATTTATATCCAATGAAGATTTTCCTCACAAAATTTCAAAACCATGAAATCTGATGTGAAAAATCTAAGGTTGACATAATTACAGTAAACCCAAATTTCTGAGGAATACCTTATAGAGAAGAAGCAAAAGGTGATTTATTTAAAAAGAAAACATACACAATACAAGTACTCCTTGCTTACCAACTTCCTCATTTAGTGACTATTCGCTCACTAAAGTTACAACAGTTAAAAAAAAAAAACTCTGTAGCCAATCCTTGCATTTACAGCCATTGCAATAGCCTGTTATCATTTGATTACTATTTGTAAATTTCATAACTGGCTCTGAACAAGCAGAATTAATACAAAATTAAGAAGTGAAATTGAAACTCCTATCCCATGGTGTCTCATTTAATGACAATGTTGATTCACTTAATGCTAGAAGCAGAAGCAAGGATTTAAGTCAGGTGCAGTCACATGTTTCACTTAATGACCTTATCACTTAGCAATGGGTTTGCCATTCCTGATTGCAATCAATAAGCAATGACTATTTGCAAAATATTTACTTGCATGAAGAAGGAAATTGGATTTCCATATAGGATAAAACAAAAGAAGGGACGATGAAATTCTCTATGGCTGTCTCAAAATTGCTCCCATATGAGCAAGACAGCCCATTCTGTGTCAGATTACCTTATTTCTTCTTCCTCTCCTGTTTTAGTTCTGGGATAATTTAGAAATATCCTTCACCGAAAGGCAGCGTATTAAAAAGAGAACAATTTTTGTCCATGGAGCTTGGAGATTTCCGCATTAGCAGAAGCCTTTTATTAGGCTTAGGTGATTTAATGTAATCAGTTTCTTAACAAAGCCCTAAAGAGGCTCAGTTAAAATAATGATTGAGAACAGCAGAGTAGAAATCCAGGCACGTATATCAGTAACGAAACTGCAGATACCAGATTGACTTGTAACATAACCATCAATACTGAAATGGAGCCAAGAAATATAGTACACCTCTTTTCCTGATCTCCCCACCCCTTCCTCAATTCTTTGTCTGAATACTAAATAAAAGCCAGCAGGAAACATTTACCTGGCTAGTCTAAAAGTTCACCCAGAAACCCAACAATCAACCATTTATTTTTGTCAAAATAAAACACATAATGCTCAGTTACAATTTTGGCATTTCTCTTTTCCTGGAAATGTGGCCAACCGTATTATAGCGAACGAATTCACACAAAGAAAACATTTCATTTTCTTTACTTATTTCCCACTGATAATTTCCCCTTATAGAATACAACAAGAGGAGAAACTGTATCAGATTATAAGTAACTGCAGATTTCCTTTCTTTAAAAAGTGTATTGTTTCATTTTGTCTTTATTTTTGGCATTCAAATAACAAAAAGCATATAAAAATAAAATGATTTATTATATACTGATTGCAAAAAGTCACAGAGCAATATTTGCTAAGAGACTTATTAAGAATCAACATCCAGTTTATGTAGTTTGTGTGTACAGATGTTTTCCTTTCCCTTCCCTTCGCTTCTCCCTAGATATAAGGCCAACTGTTCTTTGACAAAAGCATATAGCAAATTAATATTTCATATGAGGGAATCTGAAATTTCATAATTTGTCTCTACATCTAAGCATTCTAGATTCCAGTTTCAAAGCCAATATCTATTAGGAACTGATCAAGAGGTACCTTCAACCAGGCCTGTAACTGAGAACAGGTAATGGCGTCTAACATACTTCTAGATGTGATGTTGTTGTTACAAGTAAGCAGATTTGTTCCTTTTGCATATTTTTTAGCAGACCTCACCCCACCCCATTGGCAAATCATTTTCCATTTAAAAAAAAAAGCTAAAATAGCTGTGTTAAGTTATGGATAGTCTTGGAACACCTATTTTACTAAGTTATACACACATAAAACATATGTGAGAAAAAAAAGGGTGGAAATGAAAAAGGATGGTCTCCCTTGAGGGACTTTATTGACTTATATATGACAGTAATCTTCTGTTGTTTTTATAAAGCATGGCTGATTGCCATAAGGATATTTTCTGCTCCTAGTTAATGTGGCTGATTAAAATGAAAAGTTTAAATATGCCCCTTTGGGGGAACACGCCAGTAGTTTATAAAAGCAAATATTTGAGCATTACCCTTTAGTCCTTGTTGCACTTGTAACATAAATCTCAGATAGAAAGAAAAAAACATGAAATAGGAGAATTGGGGGACGATATTCATACTTCCCTTCTTTAGCACTAGTTCCAGCAAGACATCTAAATGCCATTACTCAGATCACCCTCAATGGATTTATGTCATGTAAGGGAATAAAACTGGGGTTGTTACCTGCATTTGGGAAAAGCTACTGCAGCCAGACAGAAATTCTTCCCACCTCCACCCCTTGCTTTCAAAAGATTGGCTCAGTTCATCTCTTCTCCCAAAGAGAAGCAAGAGTTTACAGCCTCAGAAACAAGGTGGGATTCTAACTTTTCAAGATTTTGTTTTTTCTGTGGATTTTTTTTTCTCTTTTGTTTGGGGTAGTTAAAAGAGTAAAATAGGTACAGTTAGGTCTTTGGCCTCACACTGGAAAGAGTGCAGAGAAGAGCAAGAAAGATGAATAGGAAACTGGGAGCTAAAACACATGAAGAACGGTTGCAGCAATTGGGTAGGTCTAATTTAATGAAAAGAAGGCCTAGGGATGACATGATAGCAGTATTGCAATATCTAAGTGGATCAATGTAGGTGGATCCTAAGCTTCCTAACAGACAGGAAGCAGCAGGTGAAGCTGAGCAGCATCACATCAGATACCTATACAATTAGCACAGGTCCCCCCCAAGGCTGTGTGCTCTCTCCACTTCTCTTCTCTCTATATACCAATGTCTGCACCTCAAAAGATCCACCTGTTAAAGCACTGAAGTTTGCAGATGAGACAACAGTGATTGGTCTCATTCGAGACAACGATGAATCCACATACAGACGGGAGGTTGAACAACTAGCCTCGGGGTACGACTGGAACAATCTGGAACTGAACACACTCAAAATCGTAGAAATAGTGGGAGATTTTAGGAGAAACCCTCCCGTACCTCTCACAATACTAGATAACACAGTATCAACAGTAGAATCCTTCAAATTTCTAGGTTCTACCATATCACAAGATCTAAAATGGACACCTAATATCAAAAACATCATCAAAAAAGCACAACAAAGAATGTTCTTTCTGCGCTGACTCAGAAAGCTTAAACTGCCCAAAGAGCTGCTGTTCTAGTTATACAGAGGAATTATTGAGTCGGTCATCTGCACCTCTATAACTGTCTGGTTTGGTTCTGCAATCCAACAAGACAGACACAGACTACAGAGGATATTTAGAAAAAGAATTACTACCAACCTGCCTTCCATCGAGGAACTGTATATTGCACAAGTCAAAAAGAGGGCTGGGAAAATATTTAAGGACCAGTTACATCCTGGACATGGATTGTTTCTACTCCTACCTTCAAAACGATGCTATAGGGCACCGCACACAAGAACGGCTAGACACAAGAACAGCTTTTTCCCTAACGCCATCACTATGCTAAACAAATAATTCCCTCAACACTACCTAACTATTTAAGTCTGCATTACTGTTGTTCTCATCATTCCATCACCCACCCACTCCACTATGACTATAACTTGTTGCTTGTATCCTTACGATTTATATTGATTATTGTCTCCTGGTATAATTTGACTCTTATTTGTACCCCATGACTATCATTGAGTGTTATATCTTGTGATTCCTGCCGTATGTACCGTTTCCTTTAATGTACACTGAGAACATATGAACTGAAGACAAATTCCTTGTGTGTCCAATCATACTTGGTGAATACAGTATTCTATTCTATTCTATTCTATTCTATTCTAAGGGGCTGCCACAAAGAAGGGAGGATGTCAATCTATTATCCAAAGCACCTAAAGGCAGGACAAGAAGCAATGGATGAAAACTGATCAAGGAGAAACCAATCTAGAACTAAGGAGAAATTTCCTGACAGTTAGAAGAATCAGTACAACGACTTGCCTCCAGAAATTGTGGGTGCTCCAACATTTGAGGTTGGACAATCATTAGTCTGAAATATTTTAGGGTTTCCTGCTGGAGCAGGGGATTGGCCTACAAGATCCCTTGTAAGGTCTCTTCAAATTCTGTTACTCAGGTGACAGTTCTTCTTCTTGCTCCAAAGTATAACATAAATAAAATACAATATTAATCAAGGACACTTCTATGGAGTATAAGTGCCCCGCATGCCAACAAAATCCAGTGTGGCTTTTGAATTGGCAGGGACTGTGGATCTTTTATGCTATGCCAATATGGAAGCAACTACTGGAGAAGTATTCCAGTTGTTAGCCAGCTGCTTCACAGAATTCCTGTCCCCTTGCTAAAGCTTCAGATAATAGTTGTTTCAGCACTGTAGTGTTGTGATGTTGTATGGCTGTCTTCGTCTGATAATGGTTAAATTCTACAGATCATTTCCTCCAAATAATTTATGACTCAAATATTTCACCACTTTCTAAGTGAAAATAGAAAAATAAGAATGGTAGACAACTGCTCTTTTCAAGTGATGCCTATTTCATTTCTTACAAAAAAAAAAATAACACCCCAAGAAAAAGAGACAGTGGATGCATAACAACGAAGACACTTCAAACAGCTTTATGTTAACATAAATGTAAATATCTCCTTACCTTATAACCTACAAGAGAAGTCTGTTATATGAAAGCCAACCAACCATAGTTTTTACTGCTGGATTTGAACCCAGTAAAAGCAGACTGATGAGCTTCCCTTAACTCCTACAGTTATGGATGTGTATCAGATCGGTCCATGAGAGACTGCAGGTTGACTGTCTCCTAGAAAATAGGCTTCTTCGTATCATGGGAAAAACAAACACCTTGCAGCTTGCAAAGTTATATTTTCAGTGATTCCACACAATATCATGCCTCTGCTGTGTTTAACTGCTGGGGAGCTGTTAACTAAAATCTGCTGTTGCCAACACAGATACTGATTTAATGGGTGACAGAAAAATGACTCACTATCATTATTTGGGGCTAAAACTCATATTGAGGGCACAGAAGGATATAAAACCTAGATTTCTGTAGATTACTCAGTGGTTGAATAATTTACACGGTGACTGGACAAAACACTAGAGAATTTGCTCTCGGAAACAGCCTTGATTTCATGAAAAGGATGTGCGTTGTACAGGACTGCTTGTACATCAGCTATCATCTTGATTTTTTTTTTCATTTTCTTGATTCTCAAGCTATAATAAAGAGAAGAAACAAATCTAACTGCTATGTTTGAAACTGAAATTAATACGACATTCACTTTGTAGAAAATGCACCATGACAAGAAAGGTGATAGGCAATCTCTTGTAACATTTTTAAAAGCTGCAGTGAAAGTGAAGATTTATTTATCAAGGATTTACCCCAACTTTTCCTGAAGAGCGTAACAAACAAAAGATAAATCTCCCTTCCTCTTCTCTCCCCCTACAATAACCAACTGAGAATTGTTTGGAAGTTAGACTGATGGGTTGAACATCACCCAGAAAGCTTCTATGAGTGACATAAGTAGTCCCATTTAAATAGTACTTTTGAATGGTTGAGAATATTTCTCTGGGTCAGTATAAGGTGTCCAAAATTAGAAACTTTTAAGACTTGAGGATTTCAATTCCCAGAATTCTCCAGCCATCATGGCTGGCTGGGGATTCTGGGAATTCCATACATCTTAAAGATTGGACACAACTCTGGGATAGTGATTAAGATGCTGGCGTAGAAGCAGTAGATTCTTGGCCTATCTTCAGCATGAAAGCCAGCTGGGAGTTTGGGCCAATCACACTCTCTCAGACCAACACTTTTCAGGATTCTTGTTATGGAAGATACAGGAAGTAGAAGCAGTATTATGTAAGTTCACCATCTTCAACATACCTATATAATAGGCATATATACTTTTTATTCTTATATTATGTTATATACATATTCATATATGGCAGAATGAAAATATAATAATAATAATAATAATACAGAAGGATTGGGTATCAACATTAGAAAACCAAAAGTGAAACCATTTTTAGTCCAAAAGTGGAAGATCAAATGCGAACACAAAAAATTAGGATCAGAGGTGAGTAATTTAAAGAACACGAAAAAGCAAAAATGGAAGAATGTAAGGCTCAAGACAAACTGAATAAAATATTGGCTTAACACCATAAAAATTTAAAAAGCTTTGAAAATCAACAATTAAACCAACAAATAACATCAACAGCTGGGATAGTACGAGGTACAGATCATCCAATTAAACAAAATGAATTATTTCAATAAGACCAGAAGCAATCCTACCAAAATATAGATGGCAATAGAAATTCTGAAAGTGGAGGGGAAAAAACAAGAAAAGAAAATGAAAAGAAAGAAAAAGGAAATAAGCAATCCAGTTTTGGAAAGATGTATGGGAAACTCAAAAAGACTAATAAAAATTCTGGATGGATAAAAGAATTTGAAGTTACCAAAAATCATGGAAAAAAACTGAAATGAAAGAACTTGTAATGACAGCAGAAATGGTGGAGAAAAAGGCAAGGGAGACCAATAATTGATCAGCACCCACTCACTGCCTTTCCCAGATCCTTGGAAAGGACTTAATAGTTGGATAAAAATGCCAAATCCAATATAAACGTCTGGCTGACTGTGACCAACTGAATATTTTTATCTAAGATGTTTGGAACCAAAAGGAATAAAGTAAGAAAAACAGAGAGTTTGTATTTCCCTCCACATGGACAACTGAATTCAAATTTGGTCCGAATGTGCAGTGCAGAGATGAAGTTTTTCTTTCTTAACACTTGTCACTTTTACTCCTTCTCATTTCCCTCTCCTTTTTATTACTCTACTTGTGGCACAATGAATCTAAAAATTTGACACTGATCCTAGAGTGAGAGAAGAAAACAGCAAGAGTTGCACAGATAGACCAGGCAGGGATACATTTAGTTGACCTTCTACGAGCAAGAAATTTTAGAAATTTGATATACTGTAGGGACATTGTAATTTGGCCATTGATAGGTAATGATTGATGACACTCTCATCGATCAGAAATAACTAGATTAATTTTCCTCCAGCCTTTCAGGAAGGCCAAAATAGTAGTTTCCAAGTCAAAGCATTCTCCGGAGCACTCGGTTAGTAAAAAGCTTCTTGTTGACCCATCCCTGGTCTCCAGGTGGAATATTTTATTTGTTATGTCTCTCTAAAGTCTTCCTCTCACACATATTTAGTCCTGCTATTTGTAATATGGAGTCGACATATAATACTGACTGAACTTTCAAGACATAAAATTAATAGATAACCTTGAATATTTGAAAACACTGTAGAAACAATCTTCTCCTTCTTCTTCCAAGATATAAAACACTCACAGATCAACCACACATGATAGCCCATGATAGAAGATCTAATTCTTATTACTGAATGGATGATTTTATTAGATTCTAAAGAGAATGGATGATTTTATTAGATTCAAAGACATTATTGATATATATTAGGTGTACCAAACTGTTTTGTTACATTAATTGCACAACTTATAATGTTCAAGTTATTCCTTTAATTTGCCTCTCATTAAAAAAAAATCTCAGCAGGAAATTTTTTAATCAGTCAAATAAAACTCTCCAATGAATGTATTTAGAAATTTTAAAATAAAAATCCCCTATTTACTATTTTGGCTTCAAAATAAATAGGGCAAGCTATTTAGGCACACACAGAAGATGCATAAACTTTGTGTTAGAAACAGAGACATAATTTTTTCCTTGTGTTTTATTAGAATCAAACAAGCTCATCCCTCAAAAGGAAATGCTGAAAGAATCTTTTGTATTCCTTTCTGATTGGAAAATGCCATGTTTACATATGTGTATGTCCCAAACAGCAGTGAATTTGGAAATGATAACATCACAGGATGGAAGGAGCAATGATTGGATATACATTTTCTGCAATTAAGTCAGTTATGATAGTGATAGGCTGCAGTAATTTAGATCTATACTGTATTGTGCAGAGAAAGTCATGCTTTTAATGGGGAAAATAATGCACAATTTAAATAGATAATATGCTAATTCAACAAAACAAACAGTGATAATAACATCAATTAAGGCAATTGTGGATAATTATATGTAAGTGATGCACAATAACAATTTGAACCTAAACTGCAAATAGTCTGTATTCAATTTTTTGGAAGAGTGCCCAAAACATGCAATACCATAAAAAAAAATTTTAATACTAAAGGGTGGATTTAGGCAGAGGTAGACAATCTGAGAATTCTAGGACTGAAAGTAGCTTCAAAATGCTGGGTTTTACAGCCTCCTGACCATAACTGACAACAATTGATTCATTTTAAAACAGGATAGCACTAGCACTTAAAATTTATATACCACTTTAAGGTGCTTTACAGCTCTCTCTAAGCGGTTTACAGAGTCAGCATATTGTCCACAGCAATCTGGGTCCTTATTTTACTGGAAGGATGGAAGGCTGAATAAATCCTGAGATGGTTAGTATCAAACTGCTGGCAGTCAGCAAAGTTAGTCTGCAATACTGCATTCTAACCACTGCACCACCATGGTTCTTCTGGATACAAACAAAACCCAGTAATATAAGCTCTTAAGTACACTTACCATGATTATTTAAATAAAAATAATCCAAAGAAAGTTCCACCAAGCTCATTTTCTCATCTTATATGTAAAACCATATTACTTGGCAGCTATTGTAGAGTTTATATTCAGGTATATTCTCTGCTTCAAAATGCTGAAAAAGAGTTGTTGGAGAAGGCCATCAGAACTAAAAATAAAGACCAATAGGCTGTATATGACTTCTGGTCTCAAGTTGGTTTTTGGAAAAAAAATATGTGCATTTTGGTTTAGAAATAGAATGCAAGAAAACTCAGAGGAACCACAAATATTCATCCAACCCTAGAATGAAACAAGCAGCCCCAGCCGTGTTTCTCAACGTCAGCAACTTCATGATGTGCAGGTTTCAACATTTAAAATTCCTCATGCTGGCTGAGAATTGAATTCCACGCATGTTAAGGTTGCTGGGATGAGAAACACTGAACTAAAAGCAATCTTTACGAACATATGACTTTTCTGTTATGGGAGTTGGAAAACACTGGGTTGGACAGACTAAAGCTCTTGTTTCTCCCTTGAATTCACTTCACTCAAAAAATGTGGGACCAAATTAAAAAGTGAGCACTGGGAATATATTTTTTCTTCTTCTTTAATCGTTGGGAATGGCCAAAGAGAGACATTGACTTACTTCACAGAAGGTGATTGAAAGAAATTTCTGTGTTGTTTAACTAAAAAACCCTTAACCAATTAAAAACCCCTACTCTTGCAGTGATGAGGATCTCTCCTATTGCTTATAGATCTTTCTAGGAATAATCAGGGGATCACCGTGCTTCCGACTATCTCTTGATCAACCCCAGAAGAAAACAATATCCTGCAGCCCTGTGAGTTTGCAGCAGATAAAAATAAAACAAGGTTATGTGGATGCTCATCTTGACTCCCCCCCCACACACACACATTGTGTGGGCATCTCTGAGCAAGAAAGCAAACAGATAAAGCTTTATTTTTTTCCCCACCTAAAGACCTGATACACCAACTTTGCCAACTTCTCTTGACTCCTCTTGTAATTTCTACTGCATATTTGTAATTTATACTGTATACTGTATACTGAATATACTACTGTATATTCAACTGTATATTTCCACCCCAGGCCACCCCAATGAAGCTGTCGAAGTGATGAGCCTCTGTCTGGAGGCCGTGCGGAGTTGGATGGGGCGAAACAGGCTTCAGTTCAACCCAGCCAAGACCAAGTGGCTGTGCTTTCCTGCGCCCAGA
>JAEANM010021247.1:0-11909 GCA_017656035.1 Myanophis thanlyinensis
GTAAGGAAGGCAGGAAAGAAACATCCTGGTGTTGTTTCCAGTCTAATCTTTATTGCCCTGCTTACAGAAACTGCCCAATCAGTCACATGACCCTCCCAGCCACGCCCACCAAGCCACGCCCACAGAACCGGTAGTAAAAAAAAATTGAATTCCACCACTGGTATGTGGGAAAGAACTTGGGTGACCCTACAAAGACATGCTGCCTAGGGAACAGTTAGATAAGAGACATCCCAGCTTGCAGCTGGATAATGGTGGTGGGGGACAAGAGGCCCAGAAAACACCCTCTCTAATTTCTTAGATGGGAAAGGAAATGGCAGGAGGATCATACTTCCATGCTTGCAAGATTGATGTCAGCTTCACCAAGTAGACCAGACAGGAAATATGACCAGATGAACTTATCCTACTTTATGGTAAGGCTACATTAAACAACTCTTGCAAATCAGAAAGTGTCAATTGAACGTCTCACGTGGGACTTTTGGCATAAAGCCAAGCCTTGTATATATTTTAACAGATGTTCAGATGTTCTTCCAGGCAAGGAAATCGGGAGGTTAGTCAAGCTTGCAAAATATTATTCATTTATTGTCAACAAGGGTTAGCCTCCTTTGCCCTTTTGTTCTGATGTTTTTGCTTTTCTCTTACTCTTTTTAATTGTTATTTTTATGTTTTTTTTAACCATATTCACCAGAGTGAAGTCGCCAGAGTGGCCTTGGCACGATGGGCAACATATCTATTGAAATAAATGAATAATACATTTTGTACTGCATTTTGGACAATCGTTCTCCCATTATTTCACTGAAAGACTCCCACTGCCATTAATCTAACACAATCCTGAATGGACAGGTATAGAATTCAGTGTGTGTGTGTGTTTATTTGTAGAGCAGGAAAATTATATAAACTCAGCACAATCCAGGACATCTTATTCCTAAAATCTGTTTCTTCTGTGCTATTATTTTCCAAAACAGCCTGGTTTTGTTTTTGTTTTTCCAAAAAGCATTTCTATTCCATGTCAACTCAGCTTTTATACACACAGCTTCTTAAAGTCAATATCAGATAAGACATGAGCAAGATAAAAAAAATCTTTATTAAAACTGCAGTCTGCAATTACACCAACCATTTCAATCGTGGAATTCTCTACTCTAGAGTGGGGGTCTCTTCTTTGACGTTTATATCTAGGCCAATGTTTCTCAACCTTGTCAACATTCAGATGTGTGGATTTCAACTCCCAGAATCCCTCAGCTGCCTGCTTAAATCAGGTATACATTAACATAGCTTTCAGAGTAAAGGTCTAGTTTAAAGTCCATTGGCACTAACAAAAACTTGTTAGCTCATAAACCCTGTATTTCTATAATGGATAAAGCAAAGGGGTCAACTGCATTTTTCAACCCTTCACTTTTTATCCAGTTGGAACAAATACAACTGATGGTAAAAGAATTTGAGAGAAGCAACAGATCAGACCCAATGTACTGTATGAAACTCTCTTTTCCAACTTTATATCTGGACTCAGTCAAAGTGTCAAAACTAAACTTAAGGTAAGAGTCCACCATTACGATATTTACCTTGGGATGCCCAAACTAATAAACCATATTATTTCTTCACCTGCTGGACACATCACCAAAAGCAGTGAACTACTCTGAAGCACAAATTATTTAAACCACACTGCAGAGGTGAAATTCAGCAGGTTCTAGCAGGTTCGCTAGAACTAGTAGTAAATTTTCTAAGCAGTTCAGAGAACCGGTTGTTAGAAGAAATCTCCGTTGTTTCTTTCCACTTTACAGGGTTAATCCTGTAAGGAAGGCAGGAAAGAAACATTCTGCTGTTGTTTCTAGCCTAATCTTTATTGCCCTGTTTACAGGAACTGCCCACGCAGTCACATGACGCACACCCAAGCCACGCCCATCAAGCCACAGAACTGGTAGTAAAAAAAAAACTGAATTCCACCACTGCCACAGTGTTTGTAAATCCACTCTGTGAATGTGATTCGCTCCATGATGGAAGATTCCCACAGTCCTTCCTGTTGGATTTTAAAGTTATGAAAATGGCTGACCCTGTGCAGAATAACATTTATTGCCCATTGGAGTTTCCCAAGCAATCTATGTACAAGCATATGTATCAAATAAATTTTGATATTGATATTGGAATTATAAGAGGCTGATACCTTCAGTTTGGACAAGGAACAAGCAGGTATTAACTTCTTAGAGCCCTTCATTTCGCTTTTCGGATCAGCTGGGATGTCCTCTTTGTCGTTATTTGCCTCGGCCTTGCTGACCGCCTTGAAGAAGGGACAGAAAAACAAACATGGGTGACATAATCAAACAAGCTTTCAAAAGTAGTGAGGGAGGTGTAGATATTTGGGAGAGCTAAGCTGGAGGTACCACTAGACCAGTGTTTCTCAACCTTGGCGACTTTAAGATGTTTGGACTTCAACTTCCAGAATTCTCCAGCCAGCAAAGCTTTCTGGGAGTAGAAGTCCAAACATCTTAAAATCACCAAGGTTGAGAAACACTGCACTAGACTCAAATGGAAATGTTAAGATACAGATGTTAAATTCCATCTTTTTGTACAAGAGGTTTTTACTGAACCTGTTGAGTCTAAAATATCAGAATAAAGTTAGAACTAAATCTTTAGCCCCTTTGAAAAGTTTGAAATATGGCGAGAGTGTTGATTTAAAGGCAAGCATTCTAAATACAAATAGGGATAGATATTTGATTTATTGAATTTTAGGTCCTGACTCAAATAAAATCCTTGGAAACCAAACTTCAATCTTAGATACAATCCCGAACAGATCTGCAACATTTTTTTCCTACTCCAATGTAGTACAGTATAGCTTTATTGATTAAGCAATTGATCATATCAAAAAAAAACAGTAGGTGTCAGCAGAAATAAATACCATAAAATAAGGAAGAGTGAAGTAAGATGAGATAAAATAGTGAAGATAAAATGGAACGAAAGATAAAAGAGTGAGATAAAATAACATAAAATGAAATAGAACGCAGAAGCATCAGATAAATACAGACATACAAAACAGTGCATGTTTCATTGAACACGTCTTTTTCCTATGGTGGTGCAGTGGTCAGAATGCAGTATTGCAGGCTAACTCGACTCAATGCCAGGAGTTCAATCCTCACCAGCTCAAGGCTGAGTAAGCCTTTCATCCTTCAGTAAAATGGAGATTCAGATTTTGGGAGCAATATGCTGACTCTGTAAACGGCTTAGAGAGTGCTGTAAAGCATGATGAAGTGGTATATAAATTTAAGTGCTATTGCTACATGCTACACCACTGTTCCATAAAACGTATTCTCAGCTGAAAAGCTCTGACTATAAACTTAGCAGTTCTAAAGATTACATATGTGTTCGTACCCTAAATCAGGGGTTTCCAAGCTGTTTCTTCGGCTAAGAAACGGAGAGGAGCACCGCTCCCTAGAGTCGGGAATGACTAGCATGTATGTGCGAGGGGAACTTTTACCTTTACCTCTAATATGTGGGAAATACGTGGAAATCCCATGTCTGTAAGCTAGATTGTGAAATGAAAAACACAGTCTAGAAGAAAACACTCCGGTTGTTGGGAACGGGAGTGAACCCAAGCATCTTACAAGTAGTCCACAACTTATGACTGCATTTGGGACCAAGACTTCCAAGGCTAAGCAAAGTGATTACTAAGTAGGTTGTGCAGGATTCTGCAACCTTTGTTTTGCCCCAATTGTTAACAGAATCACTGGGGCTCTTAAGTGACTCACACAGTCGTTAAGCGAGTCGAGCTTCCCCTATTGATGTCACTTGTCTGGGAAGGCCGCAAATAGTTATATCACATGTCCCCAGGACACTATAACTGTGTCAATACCTGCTGGTTGCCAAGTGCCCAAATTTTGATCACGTGACTTTGGGGATGCTGCAAGAAGTCATAAAGGTGAGGACTGTTTCTAAGTCCCCTTTTTGAGTGACATTGTAACTTCGGTCACTAAACAAATGGTTGCAAGTCGAGGGCTAAACTCAATCATCCCATTAAGGTGACAGTATGCTGGAGAACTCTTAAAAGTGCAAAAGAACCGAAAACATGAAGCCAGAATAAAATAGTGATAACTTGGACATATCCTGCACCGCAAAACGTTGTTGTAGATCCTCCTTGTATGAGCTTAAATCAAATATTTGATCCCATTTGAGCAAGATCAGAGTTATAACAGTGCGATCAGACAAAGAAAGAAGTGGGATTGAACGGGTAAATGTATTGACAAAAGACTAGGTAGATGTTCCTATTTGGAGTAACAGCATCTTCTTTCTTTCTACTATGCAAGTAGTAACCATTTACTCCTACGGAGAAAAACTCAGCACTGGGAAAATGAATCTATTCCCCCATCTCTGCTTGTCAATGAAAATTTTCCAGAAGTGTACACTCTGTCTCCTTCTTTCTCCCACTCCTCCACTGTTTGAACCTGGGTTCAAGTCCACTGGCCCACAGAATTCCCTTTAGGCTTTTTATGTTTTTCTCAGCCCAGTCTACTTCCCAGGACAACTTTTGTGTGGGTGTGTGAGGAGGGGCAGGTAATAAGAAGCACTTATGATATGAGCAAATCCTGAACGGAAAAAACAGGCTAGACCTGTAATGGTGAACCTTTGGCATGGGTGCCACAGGTGGCATGCAGAGCCACCTTGCTGGGCACACAAACTGTTGGCCAATTTACCTCCAGATAAGAATGCACATGCATGCATGCACGATTGCAGAAACACAGCTGGTCTTTGGGTCTCCACTGTGCATGCACGCGATTGCAGTAGGAAATCCAACTGGTCTTCGGAGCTCTCCTGCGCATGCACACATGATTGCTCATGTGTGCATGAATGCCTGCATGCAGCACACATGCACTGCACGTGCAAAAGCTACATGCATGCACAGATGGTGCAGTTGCACATGCAGTGCACATGGAGGAACCTCATGCAAGTGCGGATGGCACGCACAAAGCGCGTACTTTTCAGCACTCAGTAAGTAAAAGGTTCGTCACTTCTGGGCTAGACCATCCAATACACAAATCCAGGCATGAAATCAGCAAATCAACCTATGCATTTATTTATTTACAGGATTTATCTATCCTGTCCTTAGCCCCAGATTCAAGACAGCATTAAAAAAAAAAAGGAAAAATTGAGCTGCTATTTCCCATCACCGCTGAATAAAAATAACCCTTACAAAAAAAATGTACAGGGGAAGCTTTATAGCATTCGTCTCAAATTGGACATCATCTAATTTGACCCAAGGCGTATTATCATTCATCTTGATATCAGTTCCCAATTCAAACCAGGATTAGATATTACATGTCCTCTGTATCTGTGAAATGTCAGAAACAAGGCAGGCAGGCCCACGATTGGTTGAAGGGGTACCAAACCTACAGTTAAGTCCATGCCCATGCCTGTTTGTACATAAACCTTCCTTGTCCACTAAGCAATTTGTAAACCACATCATAGCACATTTATAAAAAAAGTAGCAGGATTCCCCCCCCCCTCCTAAATTTCTACTTACGAAACTGCGGCAGTTCAAATCAAAGCAGCCTACTATTGTTTTAAATATTTGAACCATTCATTTAAAAAAAAAAAACCATGAAAAAAACTGATTAGGCTATAATCCGGGCTTTGACAGCATATATTGTCCTACTTGCAAGTTAGCCTAAGATTAAGGGACTTAACTTTTTGCTTCCATCTATTATTATTTTTTTAATTAAACAAAATTCAGCTTCTAGACTTTACGGTTGGTAAACTTCCTTTCTCTTCCTTCTTCAAAATGCCCGAGGAAGTATTTATTTTTTAATATTTTTACCGATACGATGGATTTCTTCCACCTTTCCTCTCTTGAATTACTACCTACCTCTATCGTAGCCATACCCTGGGTGATCCTTTGCGAGGCAAATCAGAGGCTCTCTTTCCCAAATTTTGCACACTTGGGAATTTCTCCTGGAAAAAAGCAGGACTGGAGTATTGAACAAAAACTTTTCAGCAGGAAGGAAAAACGAGAGCAAAAAGAACAACCTTGGAAGAGTACATTTCTATTTGTAGAAGTCTATGAAGCCTTTGTTTTGCTCTACAGTAGGTCTTTGATTTGAGCCAAAACAATAACCCAGAAAACAAATGGATCTGAGACACGGGACATACTGCATAGCTGTGCTGGAATTTTCCTTTTGGCACATTCACATAACAAACCAGACTTATTAACTGGAATATCACCCACCTTGGTGCTATCATTTGTCTTGATGATGCCAGTTTCCATTTCCGACCAAAATTAGATTATATGTAAATTATGCAGTATGTAATCTGTATGCTTCCTTCTCCTTCACTTTCTTTTCCTTCTCCTCCTCTTCTTCTCTTCTCTTCTCTTCTCTTCTCTCCTCTGTTAAAGGACTGTATCTCTAATCCCCAAACAATTTTAATCCACCCAGGTCTTTTATTACGGTACCTTCACGTCTGGCAAGAACATTGCCATTAACCCCTGAAGAGATACTTTTCTATTTACTAAGAGTAAAAGAAAGGATCCTGAAAAAAAATATGTGTTGCTCATAGGAGCTTCTGAGGTACAGATCTCAGTTGTGTGCTGTCTTTTAGGCTGCATCCCCAATTAAATTAAAAGTAAAGTTCTCCCTTGAATTGAACTCAGTTCCTGGTGTTTTCATGTACACAGCCAGGTAGGTTTTTTTTTATTGACAGCAACATGGGAATGGCTTGTCAGTTTTCTGCCTTCCGAAACGTTTGTCCAACTTCCCAGCCTAGCCCTACAACCCTTGGAATTCCACAGTTTCATATCTACTAAGCTTCCAAGATCAGCTCTGATCAGCTGGAAGCTCTGAATGTAAGATGTACAATCTTTATTTGTATATTTAGTGGACATCTATGTACCTTTTAATATAATTATGGATAGGATTTCGTTTAGAGTAAAATGCAAGCAACTTTAAAAATACAACAGAACTTTGAAAAGTAGGGCATGACAGGTCTTTGGCATTGGCTCTTCGGTGACTTGGTTCTTTATCAGAGTTACAATATTTGTTGCTAGAATTGGCTGCCCTGTTCTGTTTTTAATCTACCAGATAAAGAAATAGCAGTTGATTCATTGCTCAGGCTAGATTAGAACAATTGCCAATATCAGCTCTCATCTTCCTTCCGCAGTTTAATAGGGCTTCCCCTTGATTCCAAAGAGATAAGAAACACCAAAGAAGAATCTTTTGGAAGAAAGAACGTCCCACCTTAACCATGAAAGCTGGTTGGGCAAACTTGGGCCAATCAGAGGAGACTATGAATTTTAATCCTGTCTTTGGCATGAAAACTGGTTGGGTGACTTTGAGCCAATCACCAGGAGACTGTGAATTCTAATCCTGCTTTAGGCATGAATGCCAACTGGATGGCTTTGAGCCAGTCCCCAAGGGGCTGTGAGTTCTAGTCCTGCTTTGGGCATGAAACCTGGCTAGGTGACTTTGGGCCAGTCTCTCTGTCTTAGCCCAGCCCACCTCACATGATTGTTGTTCTGGGGGAAACAGGAGGAAGCTATGTTGGATATGTTCCTCACCTTGAGTGCTTTGCAAAAAGAATAAATAAATAGATGATAAATATCTATCCCAACTCACCTATCTACAAGGATAGTAAAATCCTAGAAACATTAAAACCTATTCCCAAAGATCAAGTGCTCAGGATCCAAGGGGAAAGGAAATCAGCACAGAATATTTGAGGTCATCCTGGCAAGAATCGGAATCCGCAGCCTCTGTTTCTATCAAAGAGGGACTGATCATCCTGTCTCTGCAAATACCGGTGCTGTTTATTTTGCTTCATGCAAAACAAACCTCTTTATTAGATGAACCCAGCACCTTCCAGATGATTACAGTTCCCACCAGCACCTAACCAAAATGCCCAACAGGCACTGAAATAGTTATGTATTACTATTTATGTATTTCATTTCCATGGTCCAGGAACTAGAAGGTACTCAAGCAGCTTGCAAGTAGCTCCAGACTTATCCAATCAATGGTTGGGGAAACGAAGTTATTTTATTTCTGTTTAAATGCTGGTGTGTCTTCAAGGCAGCTATTACCTTCCCTTGAATCCTTGTTCTACAGAATTTCTATATCCTATCCTTGATGTCTGCCTATAGGTTTGTTTCTAATATATCCTTCACTTCCACTTTCATAACAGTTACTACAGAGGTGAAATTCAGGTTCGCTAGAACCAGTTGTAAATTTTCTAAGCAGTTCAGAGAACCGGTTGTTAGAAGAAATCTCCTTTTACTTTTTCCCACTTTACAGGGTTAATCCTGTAAGGAAGGCAGGAAAAAGACATCCTGGTGTTGTTTCTAGCCTAATCTTTATTGCCCTGCTTACAGAAACTGCCCATCCAGTCACATGACTCCCCCCAGCCACGCCCACCAAGCCACGCCCACAGAACAGGTAGTAAAAAAAATTGAATTCCACCACTGGTCCAAAGCTATGAAACACCTTCCCACATATGTTGCCTTGTGAAATTCCAGAACCAGAGATTAACTGGGGTTGATTTCCATGTAAGAAATAAAATGTTGACATTAGGTAATGTTTGATTTCTGAATAAGTGCAGAAATAGAGTAAGAACCATTGCCCTTCAATAGCAATACCAAATGTCACAGCTCCACTCTTCTACATTTTTTCTGGTTGCTTCCACATAATCATATTTTTTTGCCTTCCCCTCTCCAAACTCACAAATCATTTTTTCCATTATGTTTATCTTTATCAGTGAACCTACCTATATCTCCTTTTCACAGAGTACATTTTTCTGGCATAGAGAAAAAAAATCCTAAACATTATGGTCAGCCTAAAATACCAGTGGAATGGCAATAAGTAACCATAACTCTTTGGCTTCAAAAGACAACTGTTACTTCAATAATGCTTGTAATTCATTCCACACAAACACAAGGACACATCTTCATTTCTTCTTTTGGTTGTATGAGAAATAAATGTGGTGGTCGCTGAGATGGTTGTTTGCTTGCAGATGTTTCGGTACCCAACTAGGTAACATAATCACTGCTAGTGAGTATGAGGTTTGCTGCCTATTTGAATACAATAGCTTGCCCTGCCAGTGTTGGTAGGAGGACATGATTTTCTCCTAGGACAGTGATGATGAATCTTTTAGTTGTGAGTGCACAAAATGTGTGCATGCATGAGCATGCCCAAACTGTAAAGTGTGCACATACGCAGCAGATACCCGAAGACTAGCTGACCGGCAGGAAGCAGGGCATCCCAACACTGGTAGCTCTGCAAGAGGTGAGATATTTTTTTTCCATAGGCTTCTGTTTCATCATTTGCAGGAAAACTTGTGTTTTCCTGCAAACAATGGTGAGTAACACCATGGAGAAATGTGGTGGAGCTGAGCTGGGGTGACAGCACGTGCACCCACAGAGAGAATTCTCAGTGCCACCTCTGGCACATGTGCCATAGGTTCACCACCATTGTTCTAGGAAGTTTCTTGATTAGGGTATGGAGTTGTTTTCTAATCAAGGAACTACCAGGGAAAAACTGGCAGAGCAAATTATGGTATATACCCATGATGGCAAACCTATGGCACAGGTGCCACAGGTGGCACTCAGAGCCATCTTGCTGGGCACACAAGCTGTCAGCCAACTTAACTCCAGCTGAGCATGCACATGTGATTGTGCATGCATGCATGCATGATTGCAGAGACCCAGCTGGTCTTCGGGCCTCTGCTGTGCAGGCGCGCAATTGCAGCAGGAAATCCAGCTGGCCTTCAGAGCTCTCCTGCGCATGCACACACAAATGCTCATGTGTGTATCAGTGTCTACATGCAGCACATATGCATTGCATGTGCAAAAGCTACATGCATGCACATATGGTGCATTTGCACATGTATAGCATATGGAGCAGCCATACACAAGTGCAGATCGCACTCGCAAAACTTCTATTTTTTGGCACTCGGTAAGTAAAAGGTTCACCACCACTGGTATATACAGTAAACAGGAGCAAAACCCCATACTCACTAGCACTGAAGAAGTTACCTAGTAAGGTAACGAATCATTTATATGCAAATAACCAAGATCAGAGAGGTCTAAGGACTCCACAGTTCTACCCTGAGCTACCTATATTCTCTTTTATTGGATAACTAAATATCATTCCATAGCCATTCCTCACATTCTAAGATAATGTTCTATTTCTAATATGCAGAGGGATTTGCTTCTAACGTCCATGTCTGTATTATTGTGAGCAGACAATTCATAGCAATCTGGATTAATACTAATCATATAAAATGGAGAAATTATTTATATCTCCTTCCTGGCATGTACCACAGGCAGACAAGCTCAATGTAAATCAAGCATTTTGTAATCTTGGCCAGAAGTGGGTTTACCATGAATGGTACAGATGGCATAATTCAATTCTAATAATAAAACAAAATTAATCATTCTGGCTGACTTCATTAGAGTTGTGCAATCCACCATAATATATTTTGACAGGGCAGTTTTGCAATCTGATGTTTTAAATTAAAAAAAGAAAGAAAAATATTTTCCAGGCTTGATGGCAAATGGGTAAGGATGGCCATGCATTTTATTTATTAAATGCAGACAGAGGACAACTATTTTTTTTTTCATCTCCATTATGAACCTGGCACTTTTTTTAAAAAAAGTATCAAGACCAGAGCAAAGAAAAGCATTTCTGTTTACAAGGGCTTCCTGGGATAATGAAAGGATGAAGACAGACAAAAATGGCAGAGAAAGAAACATTGGAGAATGAAAGCATCTTCTGCTCATCTCATATTGTTGTTGTTTTTTAAAGTCCACCAGATTTACTAAGGGTGGTGTGATGGCTCAGTGGTTAAGACACTGGGCTTGTTGGCTGGAAAGCTGGCAGCCCAGGTTTGAGATCCGAGCACCACATGATTGAGGTTGAGTTCCCGTACTGCCAACTTAGCAATTTGATAAGATGAAAATGTGAATAGATAAACAGGTAGCACTTCAGTGGGAAGCTAACAGCACTTTGTTATGTCATGCTGGCTACATGACCCTGGAAATGTCTTCAGACAGTGTTGACTCAATGGCACTGAAACAGATGAGAACTGTCTTATAACTGGCAACGATTATCAGAGTAAAATCTGCAGGGATTTCTTTATCTTTTTACCAAATTTGTTAAAAAAATTGTTTTAGATTTAGATTTAGATTTATTTCATTTATATACCACCCCCTCTCCCTAGGGACTCGGGGTGGTGCACAGCCAGTAAAAAACATACCTATATGAATAACAATTTAAAACCCATTTAAACTAATTAAATAGAGTCTGTCTATTAAAAATCATTAAAAAAATTAAATTCAATTAAGATCAATTAAAACGGTTAAAAATAGCAATTTAAAACAATTTAGTTAAACATTTAATTTAAAATTATTAAATTTAAAACCCCAGGGTATCAGGCCAGGCCAGCTCGTTCGAATAAATGGGTCTTCAGGGCATGTCGGAAACACCGGAGATCCGTAATAGTACGAATCTCTGGAGGGAGTTCATTCCACAGGGCGGGTGCTGCCATAGAGAAGGCCCGTACCCTCGGGGCTGTCAGACGACACCATCCCGACAATGGAACCCCGAGGAGGCCAACCCTATGGGAGTGCACTGGTCGGCTGGAGGCAGATGGTGGCAACAGGCAGTCCTGTAAGTACCCGGGTCCCAAGCCATGGAGCGCTTTAAAGGTAAACACCAACACAAGGGCTCGCAACTTGGGTGTCCTCCTGGATGTACGGCTGTCATTAGACCATATCGCAGCCGTCTCCAGGGGGGCTTTCTATCAGGTCCGTCGGATCACCCAGCTGCACCCCTTTCTGGATCAGGGTGCCCTTCGTACAGTCACTTCTGCCCTGGTAACCTCCCGTCTGGATTACGCCAATGCTCTCTACATGGGGCTCCCCTTGAAGAACGTCCGGAGGCTGCAGT
>JAEANM010021248.1:0-11909 GCA_017656035.1 Myanophis thanlyinensis
AATTTCCCTTCCCAACTACCCCTAATCCTCCTTCCAAGATCCATGATTGCATCTGATTCCCACCTTTCCAGCTACCCTAGCCCTCCCTTCCTACCTTAACTTACCTGCGGTTGCATAAGCATTTCACTGCATATGGTACCCATGTATGATTGTGTATGTGACCAATAAAATTTGGAATTGAAATTGAATTGAATTGAGTCATTGGTTGAAATATTGAAACTGAATAAACAAACTAATTAATAATCCAACATTTTCCGATAAAATTGATACTAAAATATTTTACACTTAAAATAATCTAAAATATGTTTTCATACTATTAATAATTTGGATTTTTGTGTGTGTGCGAATATTTTCTGGTGTAACTTAAATTACTTGTAGTCAACTCTTAATGCAATCCAACAATGGTACATTGCAAACAGCTTAAAATCATTATTATGCAACCATCCCAAAACAAGGTTCTGTTCATGTACATACTACTATGTTGGGAACTACTTATGAGAAAATAGCTTCTGTAATTATTCTGTTATAATAGTATAACTTCAGAAAGCAGATAATACGCTATACATGATGAGGATATTATGGAACAGCTTACAAACCCCCCTCCCTTCCACACATGGACAACTCTATGTACTTAGTACCTTCATTCATTATTGTCATATACAATTTTCTACTAGCTATATTGAAGTACTGCCAAGAGTTTATTGGAAAGGAGTTGTGCATAAACACTGCAACCAACTAACCAATCAAGATGTTTAAAGAAGACATATAATAATGGGCTCCTTTGATGATTTTAGCTAAATGCAGACCTACATTGAAGCATTTAGCAGTTTTGCACTAATATACTAGTGATTGCTATGTTTAATATCATAACCATAGTAATTTATTCATTTTGCCTTTTAAAAAATATGACCATATATTATCCCATTTACAAACAGAATATCCCAGATGAGTGATCATATTTATAAATGAAGAACTGGGTTATAATTACTAATTGCTCATTGCTCAGAAGATCAGTTCGGAAACCTCTTAGTGCTGATTTATTTTTATCACATATATTCTTGCACATAAATATTCTTTCAGCTACACAGAGCATTGATATACTACTCATTTACCTTAGCTTGGACAGCTACTCACAATTGGATAATGGCTGATGAAAATTTATTTATGACTCTAAACATAGCAATAAATTTCGATAAGGAAAACCCATGTGCTCAGCGTCCAACAAAGAAAATGGTACCACTGATTCCATCTTTACGCATACATGTTTCTGAGTTCAAAAGATGGATGATATATATATGGGATTAATCTAGTTTGGTAACTGCTCCCTAACTATCTGAATAAACATAAGATGAGCTCTTTGAATATTTTTCTTCAAGCAAGTGTTAAAACACCTTTGGTGAACTCAAATGTTACAGCCTTGAACCATAATTTGAAATGTGCCCATTTACACTTCAATGTGCTCATTAACAATATAAATACTTGAATAGTCCCTTCAGTGAAAGATAGCCATTTCATTTAATAGCAATGAGATAATGAACATGAAAATCTTCACTAGAGAAAATGCAGAAGCTTGCCTTAGGACAGTAGTGGTGAACCTACGGCATGTGTGCCAGAGGTGGCACGCAGAGCCCTATCTGTGGGCATGTGCACTGCCCCCGCCCAGCTCAGCTCCACTGTGTTTCTCCAGGGCATTTCTCTCCGTCGTTTGCAGGAAAGCAGAAGTTTCCCTGAAAATGATGAAACAGAAGCTCACAGAAGAAAAAGATCTCTCCTCTTGCAGAGCTACCAGTGTTCTGATGCCCCGCCTCCTGTCAGCCAGCTGGTGTTTGCGTTTCTGGCATGCGCACACCTTACGGTTCGGGCACTCGGTCCCTAAAAGGTTCACCATCACTACCTTAGGACAAGCAACTTTGTGTGGTGGAATGTGATCTAGATTCCCAGAGGGAGGGGCTGCATTCAAGAGACCCAAGAGAGAGTGAAGTTTAGATAGTTTAGTTGAGAGCTCAAGATAGTGCCCCCTACAGGTCCTCAGGATATAGCTTCATTGACGCTGACAGTTTGCTTTAGTTTGGCAAGATTTCTGTCTATTGATAAGGTACAATATAGGAAACTGCTTTGTCAGGGTAACTCAGCATGTCTTTCTTGGTTTTGAACCCTGATAGTTCTCAGTTATAAAGAAAAGTAACAATCAGAAAGTTTGTGAACAGATCAAATATAGCCTGAGTTGGGATATAAGCCTCTTTTACTTTCCCAAGTTTCTCAGTAATTTATTCCATAATCAGATCTTCACTATCTCATGAATATTAGACAAAATGACAGTAACAGATCCTGTAGTGGAAAGAATATTAATTAAAGCTCATCTCACATCCCATAATGCAATCACAGTTTGAGATGTGATTGCACCATGTGAGAAAGAAAAGCTTTGTGATGCACTGTGTAAGCTTTCTCACTTGATTCAGTTATTAATTTAAACACAGGGAAGGTGTAGAATAGTTGAAAAACTAGCATTTTTCATTGATTCAGATGTTATAAAAAGCTGCTTTGAATTTAACCCGTTTTAGACAGGTTTTACCACAATAATCTTAGTAGGTAAGACGAGATGTAGCTGCTGCATGATTTTTCCATTTGCAAATAAATGCAGAGTATAAGCAATGTAAATTATGCAGCAAACAAGCACAGTATATAAACTGCTGACAAACATTCCATCTAATTTTGCTTTTGCTGATTCTCTGATACTCTTGTGTTTCAAGAGATGAACTTTAGTTATGATTAGTACACAGAGAAATGTATGTAAATTAAGCCTAAGCTGTGACTGCTTATGCATATTCAAGAATTTCAGTTGAACTCCTTTTTTATTTTGGTTGTCAATATATGCGTATGAACTGCACTATTATTATTGTGGCACCACAAAAATAGACAAAGTAATAGAAAATGAAAAAACTAACTTGCTCTAGGACTTTAGCATTGAATATTGTAGATAAGCATCTAGCACACATCATTCCAGACTTAACAGTTGTTGATAAGAAGACAAAAAAGTCAGAGTAGTAGTGATTGCCATACCTTGGAGAGAGCGTAATAGAAGAGGAAAAAGTAGATATAATCAGGGAAGACCTGCAAATAGAACAACTGTGACAAAAGAAAGGGAAAAAATACCAATAGTAATAGGTGTCTTAGGTGCTCTGGAGATCAGTCACTTGAATATCATCAACATTTACAAACTCACCCTCAATTAATTGCAAAAAGTAGCTCAGAACAGCTTACACTTTGCCACTGTACCTTTTATTATTAAGCATGTCTGCCTATTATTCCAAGTTCTTGGAAGAGATTTGATAGGTGGATAAAAATGCCAAATCCAGTCTAAACATCTGGCTGCTGCAAACCAACTAAATAATACTTCTGTTTCATTCATTTTGCATTATTTCACCTTTTAGTTCATCCATAGCCACAACTAAAACAAAATCAGATACATTTGAACTTTACTAGGCAATTAATAGCTGTCAGGAATTAAATAACTAGGCATTGAAATAAGCAAAAATGAAATATTTGGATGTGAGAGAAGAGCTAGAAATTATTGGGGTGGATGAAGTAAAAACATGTTTTCCAAAAAGAAATATAAAGTTAATAGATTATACCAGGGAAAAAGGGAAATGTGTAGAAATAAATAACACAACAATAACAACAGTATACATCTAGTGGAAAAAAACCTGAAGAGAAAAGCATATTAACAATAATGTATACATTCCACAAATAAGCAAGTAGCATAAAGATATAAAATACAGTTAAAGAAAAGAGCAGTTTGAATTGACAATAGGCCACATAAGTCCCAAATGATAAAAGCAAAAACCCTTAACACATGACTTGCTTATATGGGAAGAAATCTGATAGGACTTTGTCATGAAAAAACCCTCCATCCTTCTCCATTGACCAAATAACTTTTCAAAACTTTCAGAGATATTAATACACATGTTACATAAAGTGGAGATGTACGAGGGCTATCCACAAAATAAATTACGTTTTCATCTGTAGCAAGAAAGGGCGGAGCTAGCACGGCCATCTTTGGTCTGTGAGTCCGCCACTCAGTCTGCATCTAGTCGTGCTAGTGGGAGGTTTGTATCATTGCCCGTTATTTCACAGCAAACATTTGAAATGTGTGCTGCAATTGAAAATCCCTCCAGTTGTGAGCTGCGATCAGTGATAAGGTTTTTGTTGGAAAAAAACCACAAATTGATTGAAATTTTTCGGCAACTGTGTGAAGTGTACAGGGACAACATCATCACTGTAGGTGGAGTGCACCAATGGTGCATTAAGTTTAAAAATGGCCAAACTAACGTTCATGATGAATAGTGGAGTGGACATCTGAGCATTGTGACTGATGAAAGTGAGGTACCAATACCTGACTGACTGGCTTAAGTCTCAGATGGCTGAATTTTATGACAATGGAATTACAAATCTTGTTCACCGCTATGATAAGTGCCTCAATTTGTTCGGTGAATATGTTGAAAAGTAGTATTTAAGTGTCACTTTCAAGTGTATATAATAAAATTTTTTCCTACACTTTGTTTTTTTTTCTATCACAAAACGTAATCTATTTTGTGGGTAATCCTCGTAACATTGCATCCCTCGATATTCACTTGCAGATCAACATTTTATTTGTGAAAGGTTAGGCATCATTATCAGATAAGAGACAATAGTTTAAATCTATCACAATAGAAAGAAAAAAGAAAGTTGGCATTTGTGTCTTAAGAATGAAATACTGCCAAAAAACACGCCCATATTTTTTTCAGCCTAAAGTATATCTAAAATTCCAAGTCTCACTAAAGTCTAGAAGGGATAATACATTGCCAGAAATAATAAATTCAATTACTAGGCTTCATATAAATTCCTTTAGCAGCTTCATTCAAAGCTAGTCTTTTAACAAGTCTAACAAATTAAGTTCTAATGTAATGGATTATTTCAACCTGAGCAAGCTTCACAGTGAATCTTCCACAATTATAAAATCCCATAAAAGATAAATTATTAATCCCATTAAGGCCTGTTCACATTCTGAATTCTCATTTTATCTGCCAAATAATAAATTTTAATTCCTCTCTTTTATAATCAAAGACAGATGGCAAGATTAATAATGTGCCCAGCTATATAGTATTTAATATCTTCCTACCATTCTTCTTTTCTAATTAATTTCATAAGAGAAATATTTCCTAATCAATCAATTAGGCATATATAAAGATCTAAAATAAATATGATGTACTGTATGCTAGTTAATTGTAAACATAAGAGAAATTTAATGCCTGCATTATTTAACTCTAGTTCTGTATTAATACTTTATCATATTAGCTACTTAAAAAGCAAAATTAATGTTGTAAATGTTGATTGCATGTTATGTGTTTTTAGATCTGCTATACCATTGACTCTGGCTGGTATCCTTAAGAAGAGATGCATTGGAACTGACAATTATTGCTATTTGATACACAGAATAAGGATACAAGACCAAACATACAATTGTGTGTTCGTGTGTGTGTGTACATACAGTGTATGTGTGTATACATATACATAAATACTGTATATGTGGAAGTATGTGTGCATATATGTATGTATGTTTGTTTAGAACATGCTTACACACGTAATATAAGTATATATAAAACAAACTTCACCAGGATGAGTATCTGCGTCAGATCCATTTAAAAATAAATTATCAACACTTAATCAGAAAGTAATTACATGACATCCTTATGTAGTCTCTGAACTAAACAGTTTCAGTTCTGAGCAACTTCTTAATTATGTCTTTTCTCATCAGTCAAGCTACATATTCCTTTCAAGTAAATGCCAGAATTAGTGTTTTTGAATCACATGTAATTATGATTGGTACAGGTAGTGGCCACATTAACTTAATCAAATCTTCATTAATAACTCGAATATACAGAAATGGTGAACACTCAAGCACATAATTTTTTCTCCTTGCATATGAACAAAGAAGCAGGTAAAAAATTCATACTAATTATACTTTATAGTTTTAAGTCCTGACTGAAAAATATCCTCAATTATTTGCAAACCAATCAAACAAGCTAGGTTTAAACTAAAGTTGCACATTTCAAAGTTGTAAGCCACCAAAATCACCCATGGGTGAGTTGGGCAGCTGTATACATTTGTTAAATAAATAAATAAATAATAAAGTGACCAATTAATCATAATTCCTGTGTCAGTGTGAAATTGAGTCATGTTTTCTAGCTTACAAAGTCATGAGCAAAGTGAATTCATCTGTATATTTATTAAGCAATATTTATTAAGTCCAGTGAAATCTTTTTAATGTTCTTGTCTCATAACAGCACAAATAAAAAAATTCAGCAGAGCTTATGTTCAGAGATAACAGTTCTGGTGGCAATATATATTCCTCTTCTGAAATATCCTTGCTTCTTGTAGACAGAACCCAATTTTTCTTACTGCTTCTTCTTATATTCACCAGTCTTTTGAGGCTCATTCTGTAGTGATAATGAATGATTATCATTCTCAATGGTGAGATTCCATAAACTGCATTGTATAGAATATGTTTCATTTCATATTTTTTTTACTGTTAGAATTGAATTTTACATCATTTTAATAGACACTCTAATATAGTCTAACTTAATTCAAATATATTAGATACAATTCTCTGCATTTTATTTGCTTGAGCAGTCGACTTTAACACTTGGTCAAAGGTGATGGTCTATCTGTGAATACAATACAGAACTGGGTTTAATAATCTATTTTTCTAATGATGGCAGTCACTTCATCTTACTTCATACATGAGAATATCGAACAAAAAAATTATATTTTTGTGTCTGCTAATAATTCATATGAGTTTTGAATTTTAGTTTATACTTCAAAGCCAAATGTTCACAAAAGACCCTTCTTTAATAATGGCTTGCTTTTAATTTGATGCAATATTTTATCTCATAACAAAATCTTTGTTGGTACTCCTTCTGACATTCATTCAGTTGAAACTTTCAGTAATTTGGAAATTTAATGCACCACAGGGAAGCTCAGAACTAATTGGTCAAAAATTAATAAGATTAAGATTTTACATAAAATAATCTCCACTTTCTCTCCTGACCATTTCAGTTCAAATTAATCATAAAAAGCAATCATTGTGCAGTTTTCATGCTTTTTCTTTGATATGAAAATTGGGGGGGGGGGGAGACAAGAGGCAGATGAGTGGTTAAAAAAGAATGTTAATCATGGAATTTTTTAAACAACATCATGCACTAAAACTTACAGACTTTGTAAATCATTCTAAATTTATGAGCCATGTTAGCATTATTTTCATTCCCTACTACCCAGTCAGAGCTGAAGAAGCTTCTTGGATAAGAAGTGAAACGTTTTCAAAGGATAACCAGAAAGTCCAGTTGCCTCTTGAAAAAGCACCTTTGGGACAGCCATGACCTGGATGATTGAGACTCTCCATAGACATTCTGAGGTATCAATTTCACTTTCAGTATATCTAAGGAAGGAAGGAAGGAAGGAAGGATTTTTTAAAATAATTTACTATAGATTAAAATTGAAAACATAAAAGTAATACAAACTTAAAAAGTATGTACAAAAAAATAATTAGAAAGTGCAGAAAAAAGAATAAAATTACAAAAAACACATATACAAAGAAGTAACTTTTTCCTTCATCGCCAAGTATATAAAAATTTAGAAACTTATCACCGTCTCTTAAAATATAACAAATGTTCTTTTCTTCCCACATCTTATCTCTTAACTACAAACAAAATATTAAAATTTTATCATTCATTCCTGGCCAGCAAAAGTCTATTGAATATAGAGATAACTACACATCATTTTAATCTTAATCAAATAATCAAATAAAATAATTTTATATTCATTGCCTGTTCCTTTAACAATTTTGGTTGTTAATTCTTTCAAATAAAACTTGATTTCATTTTTTCTTTGTCCCTTCCCAGAAATTCTTTCAACGACAGCCGTACATCCAGGAAGACACCCAGATTGTGAGCCCCTTCCGTGGGGGACAGAGTCTACCCCCCCCACACGGCCAGCAATAACTGAAGCTGGCTGTATCTGGGCACAGGAAACCACAGCCACTCGGTCTTGGCCAGGTTGAGCCGAAGCCTGTTATGACCCATCCAACTCCACATGGCCTCCAGACAGCGGCCCATCACTTCAACGGCTTCATTGGGGTGGCCCGGGGTGGAAATATACAGCTGTAAATCAGTACTAAGATGCCCTTTTGTTGTTTATTCCAAAATGTATTTTTTTTACGTTCTTAAACTTGTACTTAAAACATTTTTTTTTTTTGCTAAGAACGAAATTCATCTAGTGAATGCAGTGGAAACTTGCCATTCTGAAGGTCCTTAGTATTTGAAAAGCAATAAAAGAAATAAGCCTAAGAATAAGAAATGAGATTGTTGAGGTTTAAATCCATATAGATTGCATTGCAACTGTGAGTTTGGAAGAAATTCCTTGACTTCCACCCATATGACTCATAATCCACAAAAACTTGATTCTTGCAGTCTACACATGAGGAACAATTGTCTGGACTATATTTGAGCAACCTCTTCTTTCTCCAGAAAGATTTTAGTGGCCATGATCCAGCATCCATCCACAGATCTCTATCATAAGCTCTGTCTCTATTCCTGCAGGGATAGCTGTGTGCTTGCCAGAAGTCAATGGTAAACAATAACAATCTCAAACACTGCATTTGTAGAAAATTAAGAAAACTTTCACATATAAGGGGAATTGTTGAAAGAGATAAACTAGTTTTACTTCCAGATTAAGTATGTTGCAAATGCTATAACTAGAATTATCACAATCCTTGATATTTCAACCCTATTACAGCTTTTACACTTTTATGATGTGAAGCAGTGCTAGATATTTGGCTCAATGCTTGGTCTTCATATTCTCTTATGCAAAAGAAGATCCTCATTTTAAGGGAAACAAGTTGCAGCCTGACCACAAAAAACATATCCATGTAAACCAAGATGACTACAGAAAAAGGACCTTATGTCACTTGTTCCGTGTCTGGCTAGCATACTGCAGGCAAGAGAAGTAAACGAAATCCTTTAAATGTTTGAAATTGTCTACCAGGAGTTCATTCATATAGTAAGTAGAAAATAAGAACAGTGGCCTAAGATGGTTCAGGAATAAAGCCAGAAAGACAATGATTAATACCCCAGGTCTAAAATGTTCGGGAAGAAAATAGACCTGAAACAGCAGCAGATCTAATCACCGTGAAGATTGATAATAGGCTCTAGGATTCGAAGCACAATTACCAATAGGCATTGTTTCAGATTTAGTTAGTACCTAAAGGGAATCTTGAATGCAGCAAGCATCAGTCCATTCTAAGCACATCTGGTACTTTTTAGTCTTAATCAGCTCATTCGACCATTGAAGAGCACCTCAAGTAAATCTTTATTGTATTGTGTCTTCCCTAAAGCCTAATGTTCCTTTGCCTATCAGCATTGGGATTCTCTACTCTGTGATGCCATAAAATTGGGAATTTACTTTTTCATATGCTAAATGGAAGAAAAATCTGGTCCAGTTCCAACGCAGAAGAAAGATGCTGGAAATAAAATGAAGGCTGATTGGAAAGAAGGACTCTGTTTATTTGGATGCCAGAAACTTCAGTGACAGCAGCAATGTTTCTGGTGTGCTGACTAAATGGCTGAGTGAGTGAATGGATATTTATAGGGTTCTGATTGAGATGTTCCAGGGGATTGTGCAGTGTAGTAAGCCTTGTGCCTTTTGCTATTCTAATGGTAGTGGGTTAATCCTATTATGTCCTAAAGGTCATGTCCTGTCCTTAGAATTTGGTGGGGGAATGTAAATTCTTAATCCCATCAGCTTCAACCCTCTATGCATTTTGTTTATTAATAGATTGGCCCAGGTTTCTTAATGGATACAAAATCTCCATTCTAAAGGACCACCAGTCTCTTCTGTTTGTGGCTGTTTTACTATGCAGAAGACTGGGGCTGCTTTCTACCTTTAAGAACATGTTTCTCCATTTATCCTTTGGGGACATATTCTATCCTACCTCTTTTTAATATTAAGAATAACAAATATTTTAATCTGAGTGGGGCTTCCTACAGTTGGTATGCGCCATTTTTACACTTAATATTGTGTTTCTGATTTTGTCTTCCTGGATATATCTGGTCTAATTTTCAGCACTTTTCCTTATTCATTTTAAGTTGCATTTTCTATATTTGGTAGTCCCATTCACTGTTATACTATGACACAGTTTTATTTATATATATCTGACAGGATCTGTAAATGGCTTTGCAATATTCAAGTCACTTGCAACCCATTATGTATGAAATGAATGAAATTATATTCATTAAATTCATTCTGTATATTCATAGACCTCATCAGAAAGTTTTTAAAATATATACAAGAATTGTCTGATATGCTAGATCTGGAATCCCATGTTCAGAGATAAGTAGAGTACCTCTGAATCCCATGATTATGACAATTGCATTATGCATCAATCAACCATGATGCTTAATCCAGATGATGAAGGCTCATCCTCACATCTCACTAACACTCCTGATAACTGTTTTCATAGGATTAATCTTCATGATGTAACTTTCATCTAATTCCAGCCCAATTTAGAGACACCCTAAATTTGTTCTATTCTCCATCTGGGCACTATCTTTTCTTTTATTCACTGGCATGTCCCTTGATGGCTCTTGGGTTGGGTTTGGCTTGGACTTCAGGATAGAAATAAGTCAGATAATTCTTATGGAAGCAATGCCATGTCAAAAAGTGTCATTAAAGCATTACCTGTGATCTTTATATGAAACAGTTTATTGGTCTCCTGGAAGACCAACAGAGAAGACAAATAAACCTATTATGTTCACCATGTGATCCATGGCCTTTTTTCTGGATCAGCGCTGGGTTTTTTTGCCCACCCATGAATATTTTGCTTCTCTGTTTGGGTAAGAAAAAAGTCTTTGAAAGGATATCCCAATGGAACACAGAGTATCTAGATAAATTGAGCTTTAAAAAGAAGAGAAGCCAGTGAGTTTGCATCTACTACTTCTTTATTAGTAAAACATTTTAAATTGATCTATTGATCCGACTTGATACTATATCTGCAATATATAGAGAGGACAGTGTTAAAGAAAAAAAATCTATAAACACTTGTACTTCATGTCTACACTCAAAAGGTTATCAAGTATCTTATGCTTCTGTTTTCTGCTAAAAGCAACAAGGACTATATTTTCTTTATTGTCAAGAAATGTCATCCAGTTCATGGGAAGTTTTTTTACACAAAGGTTTTGTGGAAAAACTTCCAAATACTTCTGAGAAATTCTCAAGAGTTTCTTTTTAACCCTAGTTATATTGCATTTCTAGAGCAGATCTATAAAGTTGTGGTATCAGAGTGATGAGAAGGTTAATACTATCTGAAAGGTTACTTGTCCATCGCCTCACAAAATTTCAAAATCCTGTCTCCTCAATAGTGCTGTGCCTTTACTATGTCTTTTATCTTGTTGAAAGATGCACTGGTGTAGCCTGATTAACTACTTTTAAATTTCTCATTCTGAAAAATTAACATGGCATATTATTTTTGGAACTAGTGGTTGCTTGATTAGGTGATATTATTCTTTGCACATGCTGAAATTTTATTTTTCACTATTGCTTTATATTCATACAGGTGTTTTAGGAAATTCTGTGTGGTCTTTTCTCTTTTTTTAAAAAAAATAATATATCACATAATACAACATAACAACACAAGCACAATACAACACAGCACAATACAATACAATAATGATATTTATTTATTTTATTTATTATTTAAATTTCTATACCGCCACTCTCCCGAGAAAGGACTCGGGACGGTGTACAACCATCTAAAAAATAAGGTAGTGACCAACAACAGTTAAAAACAGATTAAAAATATAAATATATAATATAAATAT
>JAEANM010021249.1:0-11909 GCA_017656035.1 Myanophis thanlyinensis
ATTTGCCGGACATGACGTCGCCACTTTTACGTCCAGTCAGGGGCGTCCGGGTAAATTTAGAAAATTTATAAAACCCGTCCGGACGCCCCGGACAGGACGTAAAAAGAGGACATGTCCGGCCAAAAGAGGACGGTTGGTCACCCTAATATGTGCAGATCTAAGCAGTGTGGCCCTTTGCAACTAACAGAAGGAAATTTTCTCACTGAGCAGATTTTCTCAGTACCCTGCAGGCTTTCTCTGCTATGGCATCAAGTATGCCAATGATCCCTGGGACCACCATAATATTTCAGTTTCAGTTTGCAAATCTTGATACTTTGTGATCTTTAGATTTTTTTTGTTCTCTATTTTATTGCCACATCAATTGATCACACTTTCTTCTTTTCATCCACAGTTTTATATCTGGTGCATTATGAGCCAAGATTTTATCTATCTGTATTCATAAATTGCAAAGCATTTTAATTTGTTCATTTTCTACTACTTTTTCAACTCTATGCTCCACCAATTTTTCATTGCTGGCATATTATCATTTTAACAGATGTTCAAGTAAATCAGCTTAGCAACTGTATAATGTCAGTGTTTATAACCAGCTTGTGCAAACGTTTTGCACAAGCTGAGTGTGTGATCTACATTTCCCCCCTGCCTCTTTGCACAATCTACAATTTGAATCATTTGATGGTTTTTCAGAGTCACCTGGCAGTGATATGGGTGACATATTAATTTAATAAATAAATACAATTTCAATTATGGCCTTAATTGCATTAGTTCAGTCAGAATAATCACTGTGCGTGCTGGTTGTATGCATTATTTCAGGTGATGCTTTGAACATGCAATTATTATTATAATAAAGATTTAGTACACTACTACTATAGTTTGAATTGTTGACTCTAGTGTTGGAACAAATTGTGTTTCTGAAATAATGTGTACAGTTTTTAAAACAATACCTTTATATCACTTAGTTAAACTCCATTGCTATTTCATCATTTCTTGCTACAAATCCCGTAAAAGTCGTTTTGTGCCTTCCTAGCTGTGTGAAGTCACTGGCTGTTGTTTTTACGTGCCTTGGTATTTTAATGCCATAGTTAACTCAAACTTCCTGATGGAGTTAAAGTATGTATAGCCAGGTCTTTTAGAAGAGACTGCTATATTCCATTTACAGATAGCATTGGTCTTGCGTGGATAAAAGCAAATGGTTTTAGTTTAATAAGTGTCAGCTTAGGTATAGTGTTATTCTTAATAAATATATTTGGTGCTTTTTAAAAAAAACTTGTTATAGACTAGGTCTCTCTTACTTCATTTTTATAAAACGGTAGTCAGCATGGAAACTTTACTACCACATTTTGAACCAGAAGATGGGGGGACCACATTTTTGTGGTCTCCCCATGCAGATGACTTTGTGATAATCCTGATGGCAGGGGATAGGATTCAGGAATAAGTGCAGTTGGGTGGGGACATGTTATATTTGTGCAAAGCCCTACTAGCCATGGCTGCCCCAGATGCTGAGAGTCTTGGAGGACCCTCAAATTAACTGCCAGTTCCTTCTGAGGGTATGTAACTGCATTCAGAAACAATGGTGGAAGATTCCCACATTTAAGGGCCTGAAAATCCCCAGACATTTGCTTTTATTGGAATTGAGCCTATGCTTGTTTATCTTGATGCAGGCCTTGAAACATTGAAAAAAAAAAAACTTGACTTGGTTAACCAGGGATCAAGATATACAATTGGGTATCATCAAACAACTGGTTAGATGGTGTGGTTAAGGGTAGAAACTGGGAGAGTGATTTATAATTCTGCCTTAGGCCCTAGCTATCTGGGTGATTTTGGGCCAGCCACTCTCTCTTACCCCTAGGAAGAAAGCAATGGCAAACATCTATTGAGAAATCTTGCCAAGAAAACTGTAGGGACTAGTTTAGGCAGTTGCCAAGAGTCAAACACTCAGTGTACTGATAATACTTGACCTCATGCTGTCAGATGTCCACACCTAGCAGTTTTATGTAGGTGCTAAATAGGAGTGGGAAGAGAGTAAAATCCAGCAAAACAGGCATTTACACTATAACCAACCTTGAAGGAAGAAATAGAAAAATTGCAACACCATGTCTCCCACTCCTAGCTCCTTGAGCTAATCCAGATGGGATACCTTGATCGATATTATTGAAAGCTGCTGAGAGATAAGGAAGACCAGGTTGGATCCACCACCTGCATTCTAGTCCAATCGGAGATATCCAGAGAAGTGCAACTGATGTTGTCTCAATACAATACTCAGGAATGAAATGCAACCAAAAGAGGTCCAAATTATTAGCTTTTGCCCAGGTTCTTTGTAGTCTGATTCCACACTCAATAACTTCTTTGTCCACCCCCACATTCCCCCCTCAAAAAAGGAAGGGGAAAAAAAGGGAAGGTTGAAAACAAAAGAGGAAGCTTGGTGTAGTGGATAAGATGGTGGCCTGAGGACCAGGAGACGAGTTCTAGTCCCACTTTAGGCATTAAAAACTTGACTGGTTGACTTTGGCCCAGCCTAACTCACCTCACAGGGTTGTGATGGGGAAAATAAAGAGGAAGGAATATTGGTATGTTAGCCACCATGAGATGTGTATGAAGAAAAGGTGGGATAAATATCTAAAATAAAGAAAATATGAAATATGTCTAGTACTGTTGAATCTAGTGATGGCTGCTTGACGAGAGGATAAACCACCACTTTCTAAGTGCAGATAAGAATACTTCCTCCGTCAAGGATGAATTCACTACTGCTTGGACTTAATGACTTATTGTCTCTTGGGACCTCTGACCAGTTAGCAAGAGCTGGATTTACCAACGGTGGTCCAATCATAGCCTCAATAACATACTCATTTCCTTAGCACCATTAAGCTTAAATTTCTTCCAGGTAAAGAAGCCAAGCCATATTTCAGCCAACTCCATAGGACTTTTATAGGCTAGTTTCCAAGTAAGAGCAAATCTGAGGAACTTTATTACAGATGCCTTGAATAGTCATCACAATAACACTCCATATATTCCATATCCAGAGGGCCTGGATTATCTTAAACAGGGCCACCACCTGTTGGCAGTCTGTAGACTTAATAAGAATGGAAAAACACCTCCATTTTGCCTGTCTTATTGCCATGAAGCAATCTTTAAGAAAGGCTTTTGCCCAGACCAGACATATTTTATTTGTTGTTCACCCTCCTCTATGACACATCAGAGGTATCTCTTCTCTTGTTTCATTTCCTAGAGTTCCTATGAAAACGGAGGGGATCTGCCTGATCATTGTTACTCTCTAATTCCAAGTGATGACTAATGTGCAAGTTGCATCAGACAGATTTCCTCTGAAGCCTGACAGGGGTCCATCAGTGCCTGGAGCAGACCAATTAAACAGGTCCTGCCTCCCCGTGGCAAGGAGCCAGCCATGCAAAACTTCAGGGCAATCAAAGAGTGCTAAGACCTTGACAAGGGATTGATACAAACATCCCTAATATCCAGATCTTGCTGGTATTGCTGAGGAAAAATACAAATCACACTTCCATGTGTTGGACCCTCAGTGAATTGGATCAGGATCATAGTAGCCATGAACTCCCAGGCCATCCCTGACTCCATACTCCAAAAAGGCAGATTGATGTGTCCCAGTACACAATGTAGTCACAAGGACAGAGAGCCTAGCCAGGTAAGCAGCCAAATAGCAGACAGAGTGTTGCAAGGCTCCTCCTTCCCATCCTTAGACCCAGCTTAACAAACAGGATCTCCAGTTATTTGTGAGTCAGCATCTCTGAAAGTCACCAGAGTCTCCCAAATGACACTAACTCCTCCACTGAATTGAATAAACTGCTAGTATCTTGAGCTATTTATAAGACTTATACAAGAATTCTGATTAAGTTTTGAACTCAAAGCATTGTTCTATTGACATCTGCTTAGGACCAATAAATAGATGGGTGGCAGTTAATTTTAAGGTGATCTGGTCTGAAAGAATTTAGTATGTGTTGGTTAAAGGGTTCAGGAGTCACACGCCTTTTTAGTTTTGTAGCAAAAAATAGTATTCAGGAAAAAAAAAATTGAAGCTTAAAGGTAAAGTCAATTAAGTCTAATGGCACCAGGCCCTTCCCTTTTGTGAGACGATGTGCGGTTGCATTAGAGAGGCCTGTACAATAACACTGCTTGGGCAAAACTCCAAAGCTCTCAATGTGAACAATATTTACATAAGTTGAACCAGCCTCCTTTAGGAAAGCTAGCAGGAAATCCAAAGACTGCTGAGTGGTCAGCAAAAGATAAAAACAGACAAGACTTGGGCTGCTGGGGACTCCCTTGTACTGCTGGATGCAAACTTAAGCAACGACTGACTGGAACTCTCCTGCATTCATGGATTCAAAATAGAAAGAGCCGCCGTCCCTGATCTCAATTTATGCTGACTCAGTAATGTGGTGGTGTCAGGAACATTGAGAATGTATTGAACCCTCAAACCATTAAGAGTAGTTGCTTTGCATAGAAACGACACATGTAGCATTCTGTTCTATAGTTTGTTGGTTGACTTTTTCTTTTCTTTTCGAAGGATTGGTAATAAAAATATATTGTTCCCTCCGCAGTCCAACCCTCCACATTCATTTAATTTTGCATATTAACTTTCCCGTTGAGGACAGTATTTCTAATGATTAATGCAGTTTTGACAACTTCATGGAACCGCTAGGCAAGAGACATCTGATCTCTATTTATTGCATCCTTCCTTTCGTTTTTACCCCCCTCTATCTCTCCCTCCCTCTGTTTTTGCTCTCTTCCTCCTTCTCATCCCTCGTGCTGCTGTTTTATGAGAAGGGGAGGATGGGAAACTCCAGCACATTTGTTACCAATTAAGCGGCAAGTACATTCTCAAAACGTAGTAGGTCTCACGAGTGGTGGTGGTGGTGTGTGTGTATGCATGTGTTTTGTTTTTGTTATGTTAGTGGGTAAGTCTGTAAATGAAAAAGAAAATCATCACCCCTAATCTTATGTGACTCAGGCTGGCACGGCCGTTTTTTGTTTCAATAAGCCAGTTAAGCAATTAGGCACCCCAGGGAATGGGTTATTATGAACTAATCATTCCCCTGAGTTCAGGAAGGTATGAAATATAGCCAGGATACAAGTGCTTGATATCTTCCAAGTGTGGTAAATCTCCAGAATCCAGCCACATTCTTCTGAACTGCCCTACCGCTATTTTAAAGCCTTTTGCTCTTCAAGAAAGGAAATTTAACAAATTTATTTCAGATCAGGATCTCTAAAACTCAGGAACAGTCTGCGGAATGGTTCCAATTTGACATAAGGAATGTGGCAAGGTCCTCTTTGTGAGGGGAACAGCTGTGTTACTCTCTGGTAGCAGACAATTGGAGCATCTGGCAGTACATTTTCTGACTAACCCATCCTGTTAAGAGGCATCAGTTTTCAAGAGTTGCAGCTTACATTATCAGATGTCTTATGATGATGATAATTTTGGAAATACAGGTAATCTCAACTTACAACCAGTCATTTAGTGACCATTCGAAGTTACAACGGCACTGAAGAAAGTGACTTAGGATCATTTTTCACACTAATGACCACTGCAGCATCCTCACCGTCATGTGATTTACATTTGGATGCTTGGCAACTGGTTCATATTTATGACGGTTGCAGTGTTCCAGGGTCATGTGATCATCTTTCATATTCTTCTGACAAGCAAAATCAGTAGGGAAAGTCAGATTTGCTTAACAATGTTACTAACCAATGTACTACCTGTACAAGTAAAAGGCAGTGATAAACGAGAAGAAAGGTTCTTAAAGGCCCTATCAGGCCAATTGAAATACTACAATATTTCTACAAGCTTGGAACTCAAATTGCTTGCAGCAATTTTGTACAATTACAATTGACCTAACAAAGGTATTGCCAGTTTTATTTACTGTTGCTGGCTCTTGGATCTGCCTCATTTGAGGAATATAGTCTGGAAATCATTTGAGCAACATTATTTGCTTAGCTACCTAAAAATGTAGTGCTGAGGCTAGGAATTCCAGAAGACCATCAAAAGGAGGGTTTTGCGTTCTCTGTTCTCTGTGTCCCCCCCCCCATCCCCCTCAGTGCCTTTATTTATATTCAGAGATCCTTGAGTGAATAAGTAAAGTGTTTCCAAGTAAGTAAAATAGGATTTTGCCTTCTGTCACAAATATGGATCTGTGCTGGAGTACAAATCATACAGTGGAGCAGGAGGCTTGCTCGTTGTTTCTTGTTTCTTAATTTAGACATTGATCCTATGAAATTTGACTGCTGGCTTCAGTTTAATATCAGCTGGTATGTTGTACCACCTGTTTGCAGTGATTAAGATTCACCAACTACTTCACAATGTCATAGTGAGCACTTGGAGATGATAGCTTCATCTTTCTCCCACATCTTCTCCTGGTTAGCACCTTGTAAAGCCAATCTGGCAAAAAAAAAAAGTTTAAAAATGCTCAAAAGTGGCTTAGGCCACAAACATTTTTTACTACCTTTTGAGTCTACATATTCTGTTTGGGTTTGGCTCTCTTTTGGCTTCAAATGAAAAAGAGAAGCTATAACAAAACAAGCCTGAATTGAATTATCTAAAGTTCTTTTGCACTGTTGTCTAAAAAATTATCCCTGGGTGAATGTCTTACTTGAAAAGCCAGTTTTTAAAACGTTTTTTCTACAAATAATGATTTAATTTTTAACAGCACTCTCAAAAAGACAATGCAGTGGGACTGGTGTTGGAATGAACTGAGGATATTTCTAGGTAATACTTTACATGCTGTAAAGCCTGTATCTCTGACAGAAAAATGGCATAAGACTTCATATAATTGAGAATTAACCTTTTAATGTTGAACTTTTTAAAAAAAGAAAAAAGAAAGAAAGAATAGTCCCTGGCTTGCCAAAATTGCTTATAGTAGAAGTAAGGTATTAGACTTCTCAAAGTCTCAGATATGCTGGGAATTACTGATACAACTGAGGTAACAGGTTACAGAAGGCTGGAATATGCCTTGTTAGGCACACTGAGATTGTAGAAGTAGATTAACTGAATTGAACAATCAGGCTAGGGAAACAATATGTTACATTCCTGTGGTGTTCAGCATGAATTGTATTAAGTGCAGGTAATGTAAAAGTGCCAGCTTTGTTTATGTCTCTTTCAAAGTAGAAGTCTGTAACTTACCTCACTTCCTGTGGAAACAGTCTTCCTTTCTGAGGAGGCTTCCTATGGTTGTACAGTGGTACCTTGGTACTCAACTGCTATGAAACTCTTTGAATTTGGTACTCAACTCATTTTGATGTGAAAAATTGCCCTGGTACTCATTGTTTGTTCGGTACCCAATGAACAAGCTAGAACTTGACAGTGTCAGCTTCCTTGTGACTCACTACATTATTCCATTATTGGAAAAAAATGTTTGGTACTCATCATTTTTGGCACTGATAGTATTTCCCAGAACCAATTAACGATGAGTACCAAAGTAACAGGAGATTCATAGAATTAGCGAGAAGACTGAACCCATGGTCTTTAGCTTCAAACAGTAAAGAAAGACTGGAACTTTGTCTTCTGTACACTGTGTAGCATGAGTGATCTGTGTTCAGCCTTCAGGCAAATCCCACTTCCCTAGTTTGCTCAGGTTAATCATCCCTAGAGTTGTGCTAGCTTTCTGAAATCCTGAGAAGTCTACTTCAACCATGAAAATCTCACAGCCCTACTAATCCAGCCCTCCAATTCAGCATGGGATTGTCCCTGTCTTTGAAGCATAAGGCCTAAGTTCCAAGTATTTCTCACTAAGTTAATATTAAGAAACGGTGCAATAATTTTGTGGACCTAGGAGTGAGCCTCATTTAACTTAATGATTTTACTGCAGGGAGATGCATTTTGTAGTGACATACGTGGTTAGGCGGTGGGCAGTGCTGCAACTGTGTATGTGCAATGTGTGATGGGAAATTGCTTTGACACTCTTTTCATACTGTTGGGAAGGGGGATGGGATGAGTGGCAGTTACCCATCTTAATGAATTGTCTTTTTGCTCTTTTGGAGAGCATAATGTTAGACTGGCTTACAAGAAATAGAAGGCATCTTGATAACATATTCAGGTAATTAAAAGCAAATAAAACTGGGCATATCTTACCAATATCTTAAATTCTTTTCCCAGTGAAACTCATCTTCAAAGGTGGGAGACAGTCTGTAATAAGAGACAGCAGTCTGGATCACTATGTATGCTGGAAGTGTGATGTCAGGGAGCTGAAGACAAAATGATGCAGATGATAAGAGGGTGGGTGGGGGGGGAAGTTGGAGAGGCGTTTGTTTAGGAGACACCTAGTCACTAAAGTCGTCCAAGCAAAGGAACCCCCAGGGATAAAACAGCTGAAAATAAGAGGGTCTGTTTCGCTCTTGACTTGAGAGGAGTGGCGCTTCGTAATAAATGACTGTGTGGCAGCTGTCTCCCAGCTTTGTCCCTTAATCCCGTCAGTAAGAGCAGCCAGGATTGCAAATGCTGCTTTCGAGCAGAAGCCATTGGGTCTTGGGGGGGGGGGCGGGGAGGGGGGGCGAAGAGGAGGTAGTGAGGTGATGACTTTCTTATGATCAACAGGTTTTATATTGTAAAATTCTTTGGTTATTTTAAAAGTTTCACAGGGTTTTTCCTCAGCCTCCACTAAAAAGAAAAGCACTGAGAATAAAATATTCCCACATTTTAATTTGCTTTCCCCCCCCCCCTTCCTTTTTGTCAAAAAAGTCAACATCAGTGTCACTGAAAAGTAGGTGTCATGGGGAGGATTTTAAAAAGCCATAATCCTAGATTAGGCTTTTTTCCCCTTAAATCAAATGTTAATTGGGAGTGGCTTGTTTTTAAGACATAATGAGGTGTATTAATTTCTTTTTAATGAGCTGCTACTCGTTTAAACAAGCCAATCTTATTTCAGAGACATCCCTTTAACTAACATGTATCTGGAATACCAACAAACAGTGGTTATTGATGCTGCCATTTGTTGCTTTTCATCCCAAGTATTTTTTATTTAGAGTTTAGATCTTGTAAAGGTGCTGTTTACCTTGTTTACATTAGATCTAGGGATAAAGCCTCCCCCAGGTTTGTTTGTTTGTTTATTTAATTTATATAGCCTGATGTAACTCTGGGCAGTGTACACAATTAAAACAAACACTAAACAACCAGTATAATTTAGCCAGTTAAAAAAAAAACCCAAACCATAATAACAAAAAAGAAAGAGAAAAATGCAATCAAACTTATACCAGCCATTTTATGGGCTCCATGCTGAGGCCCTTCTGGAGAGCCAATAGGGTTGGGACCAACTTCACTTTGGAGGGGATGATGCTTTAAAGCAGTGTTTCTCAACCTGGGCGACTTTAAGATGTTTGGACTTCAACTCCCAGAATTCCCCAGCCAGCAAAGGTTGAGAAACACTGCTTTAGTGGGACGGTACCATGGCAGAAAAGACTCTTCTTTGGTCCCGCCAAGTGAAGCTCTTTGGCTGATAGAACCTCTTGCAGGACCTGATGGGATGGGTGGGTGTAATTGGGGCAAGATGGTCCCTCAAATAACCTGTCCCAAGTAATAGCGATTATACAGTGTAGTCCTCGGCTTACAACAGTTCGTTTAGTGACCATTCAGAGTTACAATGGCACAGAAAACAGTGACTGTTTTTCACAAATTACCACTCTTATAGCATCCCCAGGATCATGTGATCAAAATTCAGAGGCTTGGCAACTGACTTGTATTTGTGACCATTGCAGTGTCCTGAGGTCATGTGTGACCTTTTGACAAGCAAAGTCAATGGGGAAGCCATGTTCACTTAATAGCCGAGTTACTAACTCATCAACTGCAGGGATTCACTTAACAACTGTGGCAAGAAAGGTCGTAAAATGGGCCCAAACTCACTTAACAAACGTCTCACTTAACAACAGAAATTTTAGGTTCAGTTGTGTTTGTAAATCTTCCAGTTTCCAAGATGGAACTATCAACAAATTTCCACATTTCTTAGGTTTTCTGAGATCAGCCAGGATTGGCTAAGGAGCTACCAATTCTTTTGACTCTATGACATGTTTGACTTGTTTATTGCAATGAATTTCTAAATTGGTGTGACGGAAGCAAAGCATAGTAGAAATAGAGTGGGAATTCAAGTGTCAACTAAAAGGCAACTGCTGTACTCTTCTTACTAAATGCCAAAATACACATATTTAAAAAAAAAGAATGAAAATGCCCCGAAGGATGCTGAACTTCATAACTGAAAACCTCTGTTTTTTCACAATGTGAGTTCATGTGCTGTCTCTTCTTTCGACTTAGGGAGGCTTGACTTTCTCATTTATTCCAGTCAGTCCCATATTTGTTTTTGGAGTGAGTCAAAAATTGGATCATTGACTATTGCCACATGAATAGCTTTGCGGTCAGTCATTGGTCACTTGATTTGTATTTGGATGCTATTTGTAGTTCCTGGGTTGGAGAGATTTTATTTGGGGTGTGTGTGTGGTGAGGTTTATGCATTGTTAATGAGCTTAAAGAGGCTTTTGATGGGGACTCTGGAGAAAATCACAAGTTACATTAGCATGCAGAAAACATTAGAAGCAGCCTTGTTCTTTTTCGTGCTTTTTCTTTGGGGATCCCCGAAAAGATTTTCAGCAGGAAGATTTGTGGATGAAAAAATAGGCAAAAAAGATCTTGAAGATGGTTAAAGGTCATAAAAGCAGGGGAAAGTGAGCATTGGTGCCTGAACAATGAGCGCTTTTAATTCCTCCCCTGTCAATTAGTGAGGAAAAATGCCTTAACTTAGTGTGTAAATGGCAGCATAAATATGCTCCTTCAATGTTGCTTCAGTGCATAATTGTGGAGGAAAGCATCTTTGGCTACAAAGGTCAAAGTCAACCTTCCTTCCCTTGCTTGCCAGGCTCCTAAGCCAGGGTTGGGAAGGGAGATTCCCTGCTTGTTCTCCTAGTTAACAGGTGCAAGGAGCAAATGCCCAGAGAGAATTCTGACATCATTGAATTTCAGCTTTTCCTTCATCAAGGCCCTTACGGCTTCTTTAGTTTCCACTGTGGATTAGTAAGAATAGCCAGACTGATCGTCCCTTGGCTGTCCATTGTGTTCCAGATCTTGGCATTTGCATGACCGATTGATGGTCAAACTGGGACATGAAAGCCATGGATGTGGCAGGGGCTGTCATTACATGCCCTGTGGCAACCCCAGTTTGTCCATAACTGGGGTGCGTGCAGTGTTTTTAAAGTTATATAACTGTAACTATAAGAATTAGATTTGTGATATCACTGTTATGGTTCTCCTTCATCCTGCTGCTGTATTCCCTATTCTGTAATCTGGCTACTTACTTTTTAGAATTAACTGAAATATTTCAAAGTTGGGTCATCTATCACAGAAATATTATATCTTATTTCAAATCTACATTCGATACAGAGATTATTTTGAGGCATGGAAACAATTATTTGCTAAAATATTTTTGGCCCACAATTGCTCAAATGCTATATTGCAAGTATAAAACTAGTAAATACAATGCTTTTCCTTCTATATATCCTAGCTAATGCTGGAAAAGGCTATTGTTAGAAGATTCTGACTTAGCTTGTTTTGTGGATAAGTTCTCTTGTGTTGTAAGTCAGTGGTGAAATTCAGCCAGATCGCACCACATCGCCTGAACCGGTAGTAGAGATTTGAAGTTGGCCCTGCCCACCTGCCCCTGCCCTTATCCTTCCTTATACGAGCTTCATATTTTTCTTACTTCAATTCAATTTCAATTTCAATTTCAAATTTATTGGTCACATACACAGTCATACATGGTACGATGTGCAGAGAAATGCTTACGCAACCGCAGGTAAGTTAGGTTGGAAGGGAGAGTGGGGGGTTAGAAAAATAGGTAAGGGTAGTTGGGAAGGTGGGAGTTGGATGCAGACATGATTCTTGTTGTGGTCCTGAGTGTGCTTGTAGTTCCTGG
>JAEANM010021250.1:0-11909 GCA_017656035.1 Myanophis thanlyinensis
GGCAATTCTCAAGATAGATCCGAGGTGTTGGTCAGTTAACTTGGATCTGTGAGGGTTCCTGCTAGTAACTAGTTCAGTGGGCTGGATTAAAAAGCCCAATGGGCTGGATGTGGCCCGCGGGCCATAGTTTGCCCATGTCTGGTTTAGCCGAATGATAAACTAAACCAAGCTAGCTGAGTTTACCCAACTTTGCAGGCTACCAAAACAGGCTGATCAACCAAGGTTATCCCTAAATTGAGCATCTTTAATAGCACTAGGATTTTGGTGCACTCATCTGGTACGTTCATCTTGTGAATGTAGCCAATTAGTGTGAATATGATTTTCATTTATACTATCTGGGAAATATCTTGTAGGAATTCCTGTTCTACATAACTGTCTGGATTAGAACATTTTCTCCAACAAATGCATTAGCATATTACAACACTGATCAAATGAAATCTGTGTTCTTTATTATGGAATAGGCCCGGATGCTTCCTTTCACATTTCTTGTGAGATAATTTATGACACACTCCAGAAACGGTCATAACAAAATTGAAACCTTTGAGACAGTCGGATAGATAGATTTATTTACTTCTGCCTTTTTACAGACGACTCCAATCTTTGTAAACTCTGAGAGGCACACCACAAACACAACAACATAAACGTAACAATCACTGATAAGCTCAGTGGCTGCCCACCAAGTTACTAAGGGACAAAGGCTCACTGGTGACTTTATTTGGAGTATGTCAGCATGAAAGGAGTACCAGGGCCAAAATATCCTCCAGAGAAAGGCATTCTAGAGAACGGAATCCCACCTTTGCAAAGTAGCTCCTAATGGACCATGGGCCATGCCAGACGGCTTTATAAATATCTGAATTGAGCCCCAGACTATTGCCAGCCAGATCTCAAAATAACAGCAAATTCTTCCTTAACCGGTTTCACCAGCCAACAACTTGGTCACTGTATTCAGAACCAATTAGAGCTTCTGAGTCTACTTCAAAGGGTTAGCTTATGGAGAATGCATTGTGGTGATCGTGCCTTGTGTTGATCACAGCATGGAGTTATTCTTTCCAATGGCTTCCTAGTCCACAGGGGAACCACTGTAGTGTGATTGAAGACATGTGGGGGAGGCTCCCTCAAACCAGCACTTCCATCTTCTGGGTCAGCTGGAGCCATGAGTCACAGAACCAACTCCAAGATAACTGGATTTGAGAGCAGCTATCAGAAACAATGTTCTCAGGCAGCCCAGGGAGATAAAAATGAACCATGGCTACATTTTGTAGAATTGTATCTGATCTCACTTCTCTCTGATCACAGACCTCCTTCACATTGAGCCTGTTCAGGACTGTCATAGCACAACCAGCATAACCTGAATGAAAAACACATGTATCATTTTGCCACAGGAACCTAGTTTTAGCTGCATATGCATCAGTCACACAAGACCAGGTCTTCATGCAAAGGTTCAATTAAGCTGATCTGTAGCTAGAAGTCTATGCACAGGAATCTTCTCAACTGATGGTCAACACTTGCTAAGAGTTAGATAAAGGTCAATAGCACGCAAGGGAAGTTGGGCTTAGTTTGTTTGTGACTATGTAGGGATTTTAGGCTGATCCCTCTTTTGACGCTGCTCCCAGGTTCTGCCACTCCTTCTCCTACAATATGGGAGTGTATATATCACCTTAAGAATCTCCTTTTGACTGGATCATCACTCCAGCCACCTAGTATTATTGTTGGTGAAGAGAATAACACATGAACCTCTTAAGGATTCCCCCTAGAAGAATTCCCCACAATTTATGCTGGCTATCTTTTCAGTTTCCCAAAGGGAAAAATGTTGCTTTAAAAGGCCTTTTCTTCTATAGGCATGTATGGTTAACTTTGACCTCCTCTTACTTAGCCACCCCAAAATAAGAATGGGGAGTAAATACAGAAATGCAACCCATATAGTTGAAGTCCATCGGTGCCCAGTTATTTCAATGTGGCTTAGCTTTCTTCAGAGATCTCATCATTCGGGGGATACTCTCATTATTATGGAGACAATATTTCATTGCTGTGTTATTTCCATCATCATTCCCCTTTAAAACTTCCATTTTTTAAAAAAAAAAAAACTACTTTGTAAGCTAGGTGATGACATATCTCTAGAGAAGCAGGGGGATCCAATACCTGAATGTCACATCATGACAGGTGCCTAGCAACCATATATATTTAAAAGGCTGGTGTGTGTTTTATGTGTATCTTTGTGCCAGGAATAGCTGGAACAGATCTAGTCTTCCATTCATAGTCTAGAAAAGGTGAATAAAAAAAGGCAAAGGGAAAATATCCATATATTCAGCACTCTGTTTCTTAGACTGCAAAGCTGAATGGCAGGTCAACCATAATCATATACTTGCGTGTGGCCAAATCAGCACCAAGCAATGATAACCGACAGACCACACACCTGTAGAATAACACTATTAAACAAGTCAGGAGCATTTAGGGGAAAGGAAATTGCCAGCAACATCCAGTCCTCCTCAACAATCCAAAATGCACGGAGAAGCATTATCTGTTTTGTCACTGTATGAGAGTTCATAGACTGGGAGAGATATAGCAACAGATCAGCCAATAGGAGCTGACTGGTGACTGAAACAGTTTTGGAGCCTGGGCGATGCTTAACTCTGTACTTAGCTCTGAAACAGAAACTGAAACTAAGCAGTCTGCATGCTGCTGCTCTGAACTGAAAACTGCAACTGAAACTCCTCTCCTCTGCTTGTGTTTTCTTCTCTCCACCACGTTGAAAGAGCTTTTGGTATTGTATACTTACTTCATGTTCTATTATAAATAAAGAGGAGTTTCTTATATATAACGGAATCCTGCTAAATCAGTTACTTGTGTGTGCTTCTGAATGCAATTGCTGCTGCAAACTCTAACATGTTTAAAGGTCCAACCAACAAACCACAAAAGGTTTAGCAAGGAGCTGGACTTCTTTACTCATTTTCATCAGGTCAGATGTGTAGCAGAGAATATAAAAAGAGTCATACTAAAAACATAAGGATTTCCCAGAAGAGCTGAGCTGTTTCTCTTCCCAAACCACATAATTCTCCTTACAATGTGTCTTTTTGAACTCTGGGTGTATTTTGGTTGAATCCATATGTTTCAGGAGTGAATGGAGGCTAACGGACATTGAGTTCTCACCTCACTCCACCCCTCCTACAGAAAAGCATAGGAGAAATTGTACTCCTCATCCTCAGTGCTACATCTAGGTTCCTCCTTAACAAGCAGTCAGGAACAAAAGGTTCATTACACACACACACACACACACACACACACCAAGCAATGATATCACATGTGCACCTGCTCTCCAAGTAAAATTATGCCAGAATTCAGGACCAATTAGAAGAATATAGTCAATGCATAAGGAACATGATCAGCAAAACCAACAGAAACCTAGCAACGGAGTATCTTAGGAAACAAGTTATATTTTCCTTTTCAAGGGTCATCCCAGCTAAATCTTACTGAGAAAACAAGAAGCATAGCCCAAACACTTGTTTGCTACTGTTTTTTTTTTAACTAAACCAGATGTGATCTACTTCAACTATTTGTACATTTATTGAACTAGGTAAAGGTAAAGGTAAAGCTAAAGGTTTCCCTGTCCAATCATGGCTGGCTTTAGGCCACGGTGCTCATTTCGGTTTCTTGGCGGAGAGAACCAGCATTGTTGGAAGACAATTTCAGGGGTCATGTAGAATAAAACTGCTCTTAGAATAACAGAGTTGGAAGGGGCCTTGGAGGTCTTCTAGTCCAATCCCCTGCTTAGGCAGGGAAACCCTACACCAATTTAGACCAACGGTTATCCAATATCTTCTTTAAAACTTCCAGAGTTGGTGCATTAACAACTTCTGGAGGCAAGTTGTTCCACTGATTAATTAATTTCTCCTTAGTTCCAAATTGCTTCTCTCCTTGATTAGTTTCCATCCATCGCTTCTTGTCCTGCCTTCAGGTCCTTTGGAAAATAAGTTGACCCCCTCTTCTCTGTAGCAACCCCTCAGATATCTGAACACTGCTATAATGTCATCCCTAGTCCTTCTTTTGTGGCCAGCATGTTTTTATTAAGGCTCATGGAATGCTGACACCTTCCCACCGAAATGGTACCTATTTGTCTACTCTCATTTGCTTGCTTTTGAAGTGCTAAGTTGGCAGGAGCTGGGGCAATCAACAGGAGCTCATCCCATCACATCGTGCTCAGGTTTCCAACCGCAGCTGTCAGCTCTCCAGCTGACAAACTCAGCATCTTTAACTGTTGAGACTTTGTGCCCCCAACTGACCTAAGATAGTTTTATGTAATTAGTGGCTAGAAATCCAAAACTAGTGGAAAAGTGAAGTATGGGGCATCAACTACAACAGCAGGCTCACTAGTTCATAATTCAGAAATGTTTTGCTTCTACACACACACACACAGAGAGAGAGAGAGAGAGAGAGAAGTGAACGATGTGATCTTGCTGGGTAGGAAGCAAGATAAGATTAGGTACTTGAATAAAAGGATTCTAAAATTGAAGCTGGACTAGGAAGTCAAAATAATATCCCAGAGGTCAACATTGGCAAACCACTTCCACATCATAAAAAAAAAAATCTGGAACCAACTTGACTTAACCTCAGCACAGTTAGAGAACATGGTCCTGCTTTATTGAAAGAAGAGATCTAAAGTCTTTAGGACTTGGAAGAAATGGACATTCCCATTGTTCACCGAATGAGATCACTTCAATCCTATCAAAATCAAGAAGATTTTCAATAATGATCATACAAAGGCTGGTGAACAAATACTCTGATCCAGGAAAAATTAACCATCCTTCTGTATGTCTGTTTGTGAATTATGGCCCACTGTGTTTTCAGTAACATTTACTCCCCAGGTAAGGACATTTTGTGTGACATCCCTGGCTATCCTTCAGTTTCACAGAAATGTACTAACCATGTTGATTAGAGTTGTCAATTTAATGACTCAAGAAGGACATTCTTTCTTCATCAGCACAACTGTCCAGATCAGCAATAAGTGAACCACAGTGGACTCTCCTTAGTCCAATATTTTGTTTCTCACAGTGGCCAACTAGAAGTTTCTGGAATGCTCAAAAACAAGAGAAGGAAATATACCCTGTCCCACCATTGTTTGCCAGCAGTTGTCATCTGGGGGCATGGTGACTCTAACCAAGACCCAATGCTGATTCTCAATACTAACAACTCTAGAAAGACCTAGTTTACATGAACATATTTAATCCCAATATAAAGCCGCTCAAGTTAACCTCCATTGCCCATACCTCATAATGAATGTAATAGTTACTGTTGTGCCACATATATAAACACTTCCTTTTTTTCCTCTGCAACTTTAAAATTCCTTCCAGCCAGCTTCCTAGGATCCTAGTCTTCAGAAATACCTAATCCCTAATCATTTTTCCCATATCACACATGATTATATAGACATTAATAACTGTGTCCTCTTCTCAGTTGTCCTCTCAAAATTAAAGAGTCCCAGGCTTTCCAACCTTTTCTTGTTACAATGACTTTAACCCTCCTCATCATTCTAGCTGGATTTTCCTGACCCTTCCCTTACCTCTACTAGCTCCCTTTTAAAATATTGAAGAAGAAAAAAAGAATTGGACAGTATTCCAGACATAAAATGCACCATAATAACCACCACTGAAATGGATGATGAAGCTTATAAATTAAGCATGCAAAGACATAGCATCTCCAACTTAACTCAATCAATATGCATACTCAAACTCCAAACCAAACCCCAGTGAAATCTTTGACACCATTCCTGATATCCAGAGGGCTTTCTACAGGAAGGCCACCTCACATGAATTCTGCCCAGAAAATATTTTCAGAACATTACAATTCCAGATAAGGATTATGGATTGATTGCACGAAACATGAAGAGGCTTAGAAAACTCAAAATGTTGGCCTCAACAGTTGGTTTGGTTTTCCCTTCCCCCTGTCATTTTTTTCAGTAGGCATCTGAACAAGGCTTACCAATGCAACAACACTTTTGCCCGGCTAAATTTTGCTTGCTTTTCCAGCACTTCTGAAAACTTTCCACAATTACAGTCTCAGCTAGAGCTGATTACAAGGCAGGAAAGAGAGATCTCTCTCCCAATGCTTCCATCTGAAGTCTAATCAACCGAAAGAAAGGTTTTATTCAAACCTTTCTTTGGAATGAAAAATAAAAGGAACTGGGTCAAAATGAGGGAGGAAGAGGAACGTATCAATCAAAGAAATCACCATTTCTGTGAAAAAGTAAACTAAGTTCAATTTTACACCTGAAGGACACCCAAATTTTAAGGGAAAAGAATGCCCATACCACGTTTGAAATACTAGCTGGGATTGTTTTTGTATGCTGTATCTTTCAAGTATCTCTTTCGTACAAGAAAGAAATGGAAACTGTTGCAAATGGTTAAGATTTGCACTTCACCTTTTCCTTCCAAATTATAGTCAACACTTTTAATTCTATGGTGGTCTGAGTGAACCAGAAGACCCTTATTTGAAGCCAATTGTGGGAGGGGGTGCTGCTGAGTATATTAATTTATTTGTTGCGTTATTTGTTCATCTGTTGCAGGCTATAAATCCATTGCGGGAGGATTTGACAGGGTAAAGGCAAGAACAAATTAATTGTGGAGTCCTGTTATTTTTTGGGAAGCTGTATTTCTTTCTGTTGGTGGATTTTCAGTAAATGGGGGAAGGCACTGATGGGCAAGACAGAAGATCCCCTCCCAATCATGTATACTTCATTCCCAACATTTCATTAGAAGGAAGCCTCCATGTGTGTGTCCTTCACAACTGCCATTTTACACAACTTCCCTTGGAATCTGGCTTTTCAGGATCACAGCGTCCTCAAATTGGCACGGACAGACAAGGAAGGGAAAGGAGTTACTGAACAAATGGTTGTAAGGCTCCATTCAGGGACCCAATCTACAGTCAACTTCATTCAGATAGACCAATTTGTCCCTTAACACAAAGAATGCTTAAAATTTTCTGGTCAAAGAAGAACAGGACACAAGAGAAAGAGATGAACCACAGCAGTTTTGGAAAAAGCTGAAAAATTATCAGCAAGAAGAAAAGGTTGTCTCAGTCTAGTGCAGTGGTGGCAAACCTTTTACTTACTGAGTGCCGAAAAGTACATGCTTTCCGTGTGCCATCCGCACTTGCGTGCGGCTCCTCCACGTGTGCTGCATGTGCAACCGCACCATCTGCATATGCATGCAGCTTTTTGCACATGCAATGCATGCATACTGCACGCAGACACTCATGCACACATGGGCAATCGCCTGTGCATGCGCAGGAGAGCTCCAAAGACCAGCTGGATTTCCTGCTACAATCACGCACATGTACAGCGGACACCTGAAGACAAACTGGGTCTCTGCAATCATGCATGCATGCATGTGCAATAATCGCAGGTGCACGCTCAGCTGGAGGTAAGTTGGCCAACAGCTTGTGTGCCCAGCAAGATGGTTTCACGTGCCATCTGTGGCACCCGTGCCATAGGTTCGCCATCACGGGTCTAGTGGATTTTATCTGGCTGTAATTCTAAATAAAACAAAGTCCCACAGAACTCAGTAGGATTTTGACTTCGGATGATGACACGGCATGTTGAACCCTTCAAAACAATCAACCCCCAAATACACAAGGAGATGACCCAAGCCTCTGACTCAGCCCAGCTTATTTCTGAGCAAACATTAGCATGTCCAAGATCAGCCACCTAATTGCCCCATGTTTCCTTGCAAGTTGAACATTCAGTGCCACCCCAAGAGACAATCTGGGACATATTTCACATCTCCAAGTTTCTCACTTGCCTGCAAAAAAAAGCTCAGCCTTGCCGTTTGGTGACCCCCCACCCCCACCCCCAGTTCCAAACACTGCCCCAACTTTCTCCACCAGCGAGCCCAGAATTACTAAGCACTCAGACCAAACTACCTCACAGGGTGGTACTCAGCATAAAAGGAGGGGAGAGAACGCCCGAGGAAGGTGCCCTGAACGAAAACAGAAAAAAATGTAAAGGCACTAAAAGAAAAGCAAGGATTTTAACCTTCTAAAACTTCTGTATACTTTCTTGGATAACATGTTGCAATTAAAGGTTTACAGCAATTGTGATTTTAAAAAAAACAACAACACACAATTATCAGTGATTGTTTAAAATGTTGCCCTTTTGAGGTATCAACATTGCATTTTTCCTAAACAGATTTCTGGGTACTAAAATGAACTATTTCTCAGATGCTTATTAATCTCTTCTATTTTTCTATCACACAAAATGAGTGGAGACGAAGTCCTTGACTTACAACCACAACAGAACCCAATCCTGTTAAGGGACACTTGTTAAGGGAGTTTTGCCCCATTTTACGACCTTTCTTGCCCCGGTTGTTAAGTGAATCACTGCCGTTGTTCAGTTAGTAACAAGGTTGTTAAGTGAATCTGACTTCCCCGTTGACTGAAGGTTGCAAAAGGGGATCACATAACCCTGGGATGCTACAACTGTCATAAGTAGGAACTACTTGATAAGCATCCAAAAGTTGATCACTTAACCATGGAGATGCTGCAAAGGTCGTAAGTGTGAAAAAATGGTCCTAAGTCTATTCAGTGCCGCTGTAACTTTGAATGGCCACTAAATGAACTGCTGTAAATCAAGGGCTACCTTCATTAGTTGGTTTGACTAACCGACAGAAGTCCGTTGGTAACTCTGATTGGTTATTCTCCAATATGTCTACGGAGATTTTCCGTTTTTGTCCCAAAAGTGCTTTTTTTTTCTTCCCAAAGACTTTCTTGTTGTTTTTTTCCTCGAAGACATTTCGCTTCTCAGCCAAGAAGCTTCCTCCGCTCTTCCCCACCATCCAGTCAGAGCTGAAGAAGCTTCTTGAAACATCTTCGAAGGGGGAAAAAAACCAGAAAGTCCAGTTGCCTCTTGAAAAAAAAAACAAAACGGAGCACTTTTGGGACAACCAGGACCTGAATCTCCATAGCATCAGAGCCGAAAAAGCTTCTGGAATGAGAAGCGAAACCTCTTCAAAGAAAAAAAACCAAGGATGTCTGGTTGCCTCTTCGGGCAAGAAAAAAGAAAAAAGAAAGCACCTTTGGGGATGACTGTTCTCCCAACAATTTGATGCTCTGGCTTGTTTCCTTACCCAAACGAGGTAACAACATCCTCAGAGCTGGCCAGTAGCACCACTCGCACTGATGGCGTTCCCTAGCTGGGTCACGAGACGTCTGCCAGAGAACCAGCAAGCTCAGAGACCACCGAGGACCCCCCCATGTACAAAATACACCCCACCCCACCCCTTACAATTTGCACATCTTAAAGAGATCCGCTTTGGGTTTCGAGCAGCCCCGAAGCGCCGTTTCGCCCGGCTCGGAAGAGCTGCGGAGGTGGGGAAGCAGGGGATCGGGGGTCGGGGGTCGGGGGTGGTGGTGAGGGTGGGTGGGTCGCTTACCTTCTCCTTCCCCCCGCAGTGGCAGCAGACGGTCCACAGGTACTTGAGGGTCCTCCAGAGCAAGATGATAAAGAGACCCCCGAAGAAGGTAACCATGGACGAAGCCAGGAAGGCCCACCACATGCGCTGCCCGCTGTCGCAGGCCTCTTCCGTGGTCATGGGGATGATGAGAGCGCTGGACGCCCGGGCGGGCGCCGACGACGATGCCGTGTTCAGGCTGCCGCTGACGGGGCTGCTCATCCTAAGGTTGCCGCTGCCGCCGCTGCCGCCGCCGCCGCCGCCGCTGCCATTTGCCATGGCTAGCACCGAGCAGGGCGCGCCGCCAGCGCTCCGGGAAGCCGCTGGAGCCGATGCCGAGCGCGATGCCGCCGCCGACGGCCCCGGCCACGAAGCCCAGCCCCGGCCATGATGCTGCTCAGACCAGCGCAGCTGCTGCTGCTGTCGCCGCCGCCGCCGCCGGGGCGTCCTGCCTTTCCAACCCCCCCCCTCCCCTCCCCTCCCTCCCCTCCCCGCGCGCGGCCCCTCCCACCCGAGTGAAGCGGGGAGGGGCCAATAAATAAATAAATAAATGAAAAAGCGCGCCCACCGCCTCAGCCGCCCCGCATCTCTCTCTCTCTCACTCTCTCTCTCTCGCTCTCTCTGGTTTCCATGATCCCAGGATCCAGATATTTACCATAGACCTTTATTCCTTCACCCACACAAAAAAGGAATTTTGTTCTTCTCTGCACTTTTTCCAGAGTTTCTACATTTTTTTAATAACCTGGTGACCAAAACTGGATGCAGCATTCCAAGTGTGGCCTTACCAAGACTTTCTAAAGCGGTATTAACCCTTCACGTGATCTTGACTCTATCCCTCTGTTTATGCAGCCTAGAACTGTGTTGGCTTTTTTGGCTGCCGTCACGCACTGCTGGCTTGTATTTAAGGGATTGTCCACTTGGACTAAAAGATCTCACTCACAGTTGCTGCTATTAAGCCAGGTTTTCACCTGATCGGTACCTGTGTTTTTGCTTTTTTTTTCCTTGCCTAAATGTAAAACCTTATTTTTCCCAGACATTGGATTTAATTTGGTTGGATAAGGCCCAAATTTGTCGAGATCCATCAGATCAGTGGTGAAATTCAATTTTTTTTACTATGGGTTCTGTGGGCGTGGCCACAGGATTAAACATCGCCAAGCACAGAATTAAACTTCACCAAAATTACAATGTAATAAGGGGAGAGGCAGTTTCTGTGAGCAAGGCAATAAAGACTAGGCTAGAAACAACTGCCTTATTTACAGGATTAACCCTGTGAAGTTAATCTTTACAGGATTAACCCTGCAAAATGGGGAAAAAAACAAAAGGAGATTTCTTCTAATAACTGGTTCTATAGAACCCGTGCGAACCGGCTGAATTTCACCTCTGCATCAGATGCCTGGAGATAGTGGTTACATTCAGACAGAGAATGGAGGCTGTTTGCATTGCTAGCTTCTGTTCCTTTGTCTTTCTCACACATACAGAATAGAATAACAGAGTTGGAAGGGACCTTGGAGGTCTTCTAGTCCAACCCCCTGCTTAGGCAGGGAACTCTATACCATTTCAGACAAATGGTTGTACAATCTCTCCTTAAAAACTTCCAGTGTTGGAGCATCTACAACTTCTGGAGGCGAGTCATTCCACTGATTAATTGTTCTGTCAGAAAATTTCTCCTTAGTTGTTCTGAGTTGCTTCTCTCCTTGATGAGTTTCCACCCATTGTTTCTTGTCCTGCTCCCTGTTGCTTTGGAGAATAGCTTGACTCCCTCTTCTTTGGGGCAACCCCTGAGATTTTAGAAGACTGTGATCATGTCGCCCCTAGTCCTTCTTTTCATTTCTAGTCTAGTTTACAATTTGGAAGTCCTTGAGAGTATGTAACATGAAAACATACGCCTAGCTCTTCTTCTTAGCTTTCCAGACCAACTTAAACCGACTCTCATTGAGACCATTTTCTGTGAACACCAAGCAAGTGATAGAAAACCACAGGTAGTCTTCAACTTACAACTACAGTTCGGACCAGAATTTCTGCTGCTAAGCAAGGTGATCGTTAAGTGAGTTGCGCCTGTTGTTTTTATGCCATGGTTGTTAAAGAGAGTCACTGCAGTTAGCTCAGTCGCACAGTGATTAAGCCAACCACGCTCCCCTCACTGACTTTGCTTGTCAGAAGCCACCTGGGAAGGTTGTAGATGATGAACTCATGGACCTGGGATGTGTCAGCCATCCAAATCCAAATCCAAATTTTATTGGTCACATACACAATCATACATGGGTAGGATATGCAGTGAAATGCTTAAGCAACCGCAGGTAAGTTAAGGTAGGAAGGGAGGCTAGGGGCAGCTGGGGAGGTGGGAATCAGATGCAATCATGGATCTTGGAAGGAGGGCTAGGGGTAGTTGGGAAGTGGAATTAAATGCAATCAATGTTATAGTCCTGAATATTCTTGTGCCATCAATCTTATAGTCTGTATGTTCTTGTGGAA
>JAEANM010021251.1:0-11909 GCA_017656035.1 Myanophis thanlyinensis
CAGACCAAAGATGGCCATGCTAGTTCCGCCCCTTCTTGCTACAGACGAAAACATAATCTATTTTGTGGATAGCCCTCATATAAATAGGTGTCAAGTTTCATCTTGTGTTTTTGCATGAATATTATATTAATGAAATTCTATGAATCTGTTCTGTTTTTTACCCTCTAGCAGCAAAGGCTTGGGAAAATTTCTGAAAGTATAGTATGTGGAACTACATTCTAATCCTTACATCTAAAAAGTCACCCATCCTATTTTTAAGGGAAAATATTAGATAGCTAACCTATGAAAGTCTATCATGATGACTATCTGCAGGGATTCTAGGCAAATGTCAACTATGATATAAATTATATAACTTATATTCACTTAGAGTAGTGTTTCTCAACCTTGGCGACTTTAAGATGTTTGGACTTCAACTTCCAGAATTCTGGAACCTGAAGTCCAAGCATCTTAAAGTCGCCAAAGTTGAGAAGCTCTGACTTAAGAGCATTTTTTTTAAATAGGGAAAATAAAACATAGAAATACTGGTGGCAATGATAATCTTGCTGTGAATCTCCGATTTTCCCCCAGTAACATCTCATTACACAACAAAAACATTTTTTTTTAAAATGGTACTTCCCAAACCTGGATAAATTACCCCAAATTGGATAAAAGTGATTTTCTTTGGGTAAAGACACACAAAACTTATTACCCAATCAGAACAGGGAAATTTAAATAAGGACTTTCCTGAGAAGCGGTTTTGGGTAATGAAGAAAAAGTTTGGGATGCACTGTTTTAAAGACTTCGGAAACAATATAATAGGCCTCCATCACATTATCCCTGGAAGCTCAGTTGGAGCTTAATGTGTTCAGGCTGCATGGCTGAGATTTTTAATGTGTTGAGAAGGAATCTGCAGCAAGCTGTATTTGGCTTCTTGGATCATGCATTTCTGATCTGGTTCCATTTTATTAAAAGCAAACATCTTGAAACATTTTTAAGATGGCCTGTCTGAGATTTTGCACCACCTTCCTTAAAAAGCTCTTTGCATCTGGGTACAGTCCCTTATTTTTTTTGATAACTGTCCAAAAAGTGACAATAGAATTTAGTGTAATTTGAAGGGGAATATGAATGCCTTGCAAAATCTTTCTGTTGTCTCAGCAGTCATTGCAGATAATGATTTTAGCAATGATTGCTCAAGAAGCGTGTCCTGTCTTACAAATTTACTATTGGTAAGAGGAGAACCAGGTATCGTAATTCACTATTTAACAGTCATCAATATGTTTAGACTAGATTTGGCATTTTTATCCATCTATCCAATCTGGCCCAAAGATGTGGGAGAGGCAGATGTTGTAGTTTGGTGGTACATTATGACAATTCACTTAATGATGGCTCAAAGTTACAATGATACCCCTTTCTCCCCCCAAAAAAGTAAAGACTCAGTCCCAACGTTATGACTGTTGCAGCCTTCCTGCGGCCGTTTGCCCTTATAACCAACTGCAAAGGTGCTGAGCATGTCCCTGTTGGAAGAAATGTCCATCTGGGTTCAGCTCCAAGTGGGGAGAAAGATTCTGGAAACATGGAGGCTATTTGGAAAGAAGGTTTATTGGTGAACAGGTCCAGATGGTTTGAGGTACTGGGCAAAAAAGACCAGAGATGATGAGAGCCCCTGGGTTTTATGCCCTCTGTTGGGATTTGAATTTAAATTTGTGTTCTGATTGGTTGTCAGACTCCCATGGTGCCATGCAGAGGTAACTTTATAGGCTGTCTTTTGAGTCCCAAGCTTGGTTGAATTTTGCTGAAGTGATGTAATCTTCCAAGAGGCCATGTGGTGAGTTGGGCAATCCCATAATGTCATGAGGATGAGGGCCTTTTATGTTGCAAATAAAGCTAGCGCAGTCCTTTGTCTTCCAAATAACCAAAGTATCTGCTGGGGGCAGGGGGCTGGGGCTGAGTCTCAGATTTCTATGTCTCTTCTAGAGGAAATATTCTGCCTTTTAATATTTTTAAATTTTCTAGGAGAGGGGTGAGTGCTAACTTCCAACATACCCATGGCTATTCCCCCTCCACCATTTCCCCCTCAATCCTACCCCATCAGTTCCTCACATATACTGGGTCTGCTTTGCCAATCCAGCAGATTCCACATGCTCTGCTCCTTCCCAACCGACCTTGATCACCGCTCACTCACTTACCTTTCCAAGATCAATAGAGATCTATAGGTTAGGGGTATGGAAGGAGAAGGCCTCTTCACAGCTAAGCCACATGGCAGAGTTCCAGTAATGGCTGTCTTTCTCTGACATGATGGCAAAAGGCCTAGCTTCCTTCCCAAGGCATTTTCATGGAGGGGTGGAATGGTAGCTCTTTCTTGTAAGCTGAAACCCTCCTCCTTCTTCCCAGGGATTACTGTTAACAGTAGCAGCTTTTGGGGACAGAGACCCAGCAAGTTTGCCTGACTTCCCAAGCTTATATTATAAAGTTGGGCTGGGGAAAGGACAGAGTGGTGGCAAGTTTGCTTTCCTTTGAAAGGCTTGTAACATGAAGCCTTCTATGCTTTGGCACTTCTAAAGCTGTGTGCTGTAGGCTGTAGCGTATTCCTTGGCTTTTCCACCTCTCCTGTGCCCTCCCCGCCAGATCATGTTGCATGAATGAGCCCACACCCCTGCTGCCCCCATGCATTCATAAATCAAATGTGCTGGTCGTTAGGTTGAATATAGGCTTCTTCAGGGGTGGGTTGCCTGTGCCTCCAACCTCCAAAGGCCTCTCCTCACCCCAAGATACCCCATATTCTGATTTTGGGGTCCCCACAGCTGCTTGGGCCTCCTCTCCTCTCCTCTCCACCCCACCCATTTCCAAAATCCCCAGAGCTCAAGAGTTTGGGGTACCAAAGAAGAAGGCTGCTCCATTGTTGAGCCATATGGGCAGAGTTCCGGAAGTGGCCTTTTTTTTTCTGAGACTCCAGCAAAGGCCTAGCTTCCTTCCCAAGGCATTAACGTGGGGGGTGGGGTGAGGGGAGAACTGGCAGCTCTTTCTTGTAAGCTGAAGCCCTTGAGCTATCAATGCAATTGGCAGGCTCTGTTACATTCGTAACTCAAGGATTACCTGTATTAAAGATATCATTGCAGGATGTAATCTGTTACAGGTAAAGTTGCCTTTTGCAATTGACCGATGGAAATTTTGTCAATGCCAGTGGCATTCAAGTGGTGCTCTAGATGTTTTGGAATTACACCCAAGGCTCCTATTATAAATGTCACTGTTCTTGCTTTCTTTTTGTCACAGTAGTTCTACTTCTATTTGCAGGTTTTTATATTTTATGACTTACTCCAGTTCTACTCTGCCTCTGCTGTCTCTTCAGTGTTGCAGTGTCCATTATCCAGACTTTTGTCTCATTTACCGACAGTTGTTAAGTTTGAGATGTTGTGTGGCAGATGCTTGTGTGTTGAATTCTAAAGTCACAGAGTATTTCAGCTTATTCATTTTTTATTATTTACCGTAGTCTGTTTTGTGGCCTTACCAATTTTTGCCTACAAGCAAGTAGATAGTAGATAGTAGATAGTCCAATGCATAATTGTTGCTACAGTTATAGCAACAGTCTAGTAGATAGTCCAATGCATAAATGCTAACATATACAGTCTAGTAGATAGTCCAATGCATAACTGTTGCTACTTTGTCATGTTGTTATTATTAAAATGCACAAAAATTTGAAATCACAGCTGCAGGTTCTTTAGCTAGTATTGGCCTTCATATGCATCACATTCTTCACAAGAACCTAGGATGTTGTCGTACATGAGCATAGTATACTGTATGTGTGGACTGAAATAGCATTTTCTGTAGTAATTGACAGATGGAAATGTTGTCAATGTGCAGATTTTCTAAGTGCTGTTCAAGATTCATTGGTATAGCAGCTAGTGCCAGTAACCACTGGAACCACCACAGCCAGTTTAGGCCAAATTCAATTTTCAGAATTTATTGTCTTTAATACTTAGGTAAAATAACCCCTGGTCTGATTGAAATAGCTGATTTTGCTTAAATTGGATAATTTGTACTCCATAGCATTCTATTTTCTATGCTTTTGTTGTTATTTGCTGATTTATGATTCCCAAACTTATTCAATTGTTCTGGTGCTAAGCCAATATTTTTTTATTAGGTTTGTCTTGATCTTTACATTCTTCTAGTTTTGCTCTTTCGTGTTTTTTTTTAAATAAAAGTGTTCAGTCTTAATTTATTTTATCTTGGTCTTTTGCTTTCTAATTTCAATATCCAGTTCTTTAACCACCCCTGCAAGCTGATTGGTCTATTTAATATATTTTATTCTAATGTTTGCAAACAGAATATTCACATCCTTCATTATAAGTGCCAAATCTTTTTGAGGTACTACTTTTGATGCTAGCAATCTATCTTTCTTCAGGTAAATCTGCATATGCCCTAATGTTCTCTTGTCAGGAGACCAGTTCATAAATAGCTTCAGTGCTAGCCTATATTAATTCTGTTGTTATTGCTTCTTTTAAGCTGTCATTTCTGTAGTTCGTATCAGTTTTTTCTTTTATATTTGCAATTGTTATTTGAGTTTCTTCTACTATTGTTTCTGGGTGTTCTATTTTCACAGTTTTTCTGAATCTCTTCTGATTCTGCATCCCTGAATATTTTATTTCTGGTAAGGAATCTCCTTTTTCCAGGCTCAAATATCATCCATTCATATTTGAATCTGGATAAAGTTTTTACTAATGTTCAAATATTTGCTTTAAATACCTCTACTTTTTTTTGTTCCAGTTTATAATAGCAGGCCAAAGTGGTGTGATTTATCACAGTATACTTTTGTCTGTGGCTGTTCTTCTTCCAGTAATCCTACAGGGTTAGGGCATAGATCCCGAGTCTCATGGACAATTTCTTAGAAATGTACAGGAATTGTAACATCTGATGAGGTCCTGGGTGATGACTAATCCAGTATAGGATTCATTTTCTGTTTTCTCACTATATTAAATAGGTTAATGGTTACGCTTAGTCTGCTGCTTGGCATGGATGACCTTTCTGGGAAATAAATTACCACTAGCATAGCTTCCAGCTTCATCAGAGCATTACAAGCCTCTTCTTCCACAACAATGGGGTATTATTATATCATGATTATGTGATACACATACATTATATATATTTAAGTTTAGTTTTTAAAATCCATCACTTGTTGCCAAAACACTCTCTTGTTCATAACTGGTTAACAACAGCTGCTTCTAATAATAAACCTTTGCTGGCCAATTATTGTTATTATATAGGTCTTATTAAGCTTTAGTACATTTTTAAAGATAGAAGCTGTCAAAAATATAATTTGACGGGCAGCAACATAACAGCTGACACATGATAGATTTCGAACTGAATTAGATCTGACCATTGGTAAGGAGCTGAAGGGTGCATCTTTGTACAGCTCAATTTTTGTTGTTATTGTTCCTTTGGTCATTGTTGTTAATGTTTTGTTAGTTCTAATTGCATTTTATGACCTGTTTTTTACCAAAGCATAATGATTTTCAATATGTGTGTGAATGTGAATGTGGAGTGCACACACAGAAATATACATATACACATACACATACTAATAAATGTCCCAGCTATGAAGCTTTTCTATCTACTCTCCACACTATCCCATTATGAGTTTGAAGATGTTTCTGAAATTCTATGGAACTGAAGCAACATTTGCTCAATTAAAGGTCAGTTTTCTAATAAATTAATTTTAAATTAATTCACTATCCAGGTTTAACAGATTATTCAGTTAATTCATTAATAAAATAAAAGAATTATAGAAACCAAAATAGTCAATGTGTACTTAACAATGTCAGGGAAAAATCAACCAAATTTGGAAAAGTATATTTGAACAGATAAGATCAATCTAGTTCAGATCTACCCAAACTTAACATTCTTTCACAAAACAAAGTTGTTTAAATAGAAATGCAGTGATTTAAATGGATTTGCTGCATAATTATGCAACTGGATGAAAGCAAATAGAAAACAAAAATGTAACCTTAATATGGTTAAATATGTTCCGTTCATGGGCAAAGCAGAAATAATAATTTCCTGTAAAGATGTTGAAATTTGCTCCAGTGTGCTGCAATCCAGGGCTCTTAGTTGTAATCTTCTGCATCGGATAATCATTTTTTTTCAACAGAGAGAGACAGACAAACATTACCCAGATTGATTCAATTCATCTTATTCATCAACATGGCATTTTCATTTTGCTGGGAGCATTTTCATTGCACTGGTTCCTCTTCTCAAGCAATTATGACCACTAGATGGTACCATCTAGCCATGACATTTGTCCAGTTTCTGCTGTTGTCAGGGTAATGAAGCATATTCTTCCTCCTTATGCGTAGTTTTCTACCAGATGCATCACAATGATTGTAGGGTATCCTGAAATATCACATCTTAACTTAAAAGTGAAGGTAGCAAATGGTATTCATCCATCTTTAGCATCTTCATTATACTTTGCGCAACCTGAGACCATTACTGCTTCCATCTTGGCAATACTTAAGTACTTGTATGGACAGCACAGATGACTGAAGTTTGACCACATTTTTATAGGTAAACTTAAGAACTTTTTGGACTTGTTTCCATAACTTGTTAACTTGCATAACTTGTTCTATCATGGATAGGAAAAGTAGGAGTACCCTTTCCCCCATAAAAAATCCTGGTAAATTCAGGCTAAATAAATATACACAGTCTGCTTCTCATATGGTCACTCATCATCTTTCCAGTTGAGAACAAAAGCTTGATTTATCCAACCATTGATGTTTCTAAACTGTCATTCGTTTTCTTATTCTTTCATGTCAATTACTCAGAGAACACTTGACATTAAACACATTAAAATGATAATAAATTACCAAATACATCTTCATCACTGGATGTTTTTAAGAAAAAGCCGGACAGCCCCCTATCTGAAATGGTACCGGGTCTCCGGCTTGAACAGGGATTAAACGAGAAGACCTCCAATCCCTTCCAGCTTTATTCTGATTGATAAATAAAAATGCATAATTTCATGAGAAGCTTATATTAATTTCCTTCATATCGTTTTGGCATGGTGATAAAACAAAGAAAATAATATTTCTATGACTCGGTTCACTTTCTCCTTCGGGAAACCATTACAAAAAATCTTTTCAGGCAGACTTCTGTCTTAAAAATCAGAACAAGGCTTCTATTGGCTAGCTTTCTTTCTCTTTTATATTTATATATAAATGTATTGTTTTTAAAAAGTAAAAATAAAACACTAACAGTGAAGAGAGAGAATAGAAAACATAATATAGAGAAAAAATAAAAGAAAAAAACTATAAAGAAAAAAATATAGACAAAAAGAAGGACTTCCAACTTCTTTTTACAGCTGATGCAGATGAACCTAGATTTAGTTTTTGCTCTATGATTACAATATAACATCCATTTTTCTTACTAATGTAAGAAATACAAATACAAATAAATTGAATAGTCATCAAATCCATATGTTATGATTACAGGTTTTTTGTTTCCTACAAAAGGTCCAAAATGGACTTCCATTCGGTATTACATTTGGCCAATGTCTTTTCTCTGATCATAGCCATCAGTTTTGTCATCCCATTTAACAATCACTGTTCCATTGTAGGTATCGCTAAATCCTTCCAACATTAGCACAGAAAATCTTACTGCTCTTATCATATAAAAGAATAAAACATGCAATTTTCCCAAACGTTTGTCTATTTTTCGTCAAAAATGTCTCTGGTCTAAATTATATATTAACCTTCCAAGTGTTTTGTAAATTTTTATCTCAACTGTATTACTTTCAGAGATACTTCAGGAAAGATATTTATACATTTTCTTGTAATTAAGATGTTTATGCATTTCCTTGTATTTTAAGTGTTAATCCTCATACTAATTAACAACTTAAAACACTGGAACATTTTTTATTGTTGGTATTGCAATTCATCATGAAATGCCCTACTATTAGTGGACTATTGGCCTCATTACTAGGAATATATAATAATTATAAAAATATAATAATAAAACAATATAAAAAGCTTTTCTTAATACCCTTCAGACCAAGAAAACAATTCTTGCCATGTTCAAGATAGAAATTTTGCCTCTAATATTTATTCCCTCTATCTTCCTTGTTAATAGCTAAAATTTGATATTTGGCAGGGGTTTTATTTCTGGTCTGATGACTGTAATAAATATTCATTTATTTTGCTATCTTGGCCAATAACCATTGATACAGAAGATCTTTTTTAGCAATGCAGATGCAGTACCATAATTTATCTTCATTCTACACATTGAAATAAACTTTTGACAATCTCATCCTCTTCACAAGCCAATTAATTAAAGGCACAATTATATTATTAAGGTTGGTTTGGTCAGAAATAATCCTCTTTATGTTCTAGCTATCCTATTCCACACTTGAAGAAATATCCCCTGAATTGCAGAGAATTATCAAAGATGCCTCCAAGTCTAGGATACTAATGATGCTATATATTGCATACGTGATACATATTTTATTGAAGATTGAATATATTCTTTTTTTTTTCTTATAACCCTGCAAAAAGTAAGATAATTTTAGTTCCTGTTTAAGAGGAGCTGCATAGCTGTAGCCAATTTTTGGTAATAAAACACTCCGTTTGTGTATGCTAGATTTGCAATGAGTAAGAAACCAAAGCTTGAAAACTTTTGTTCTTGTGCCATGCAATCCTTTTTGTAGCATTAGTTCCAGAACCTTGAATTATTACAGAGATGAAAGAAACTCAGAATACCAAGATGCATGTAATACAGAATGTAGAGAGTTATCATTGGCCAACCTCAATGAGGGCAGAATGATGAAAGTACACTTGCAGTACATTACACTACAATACAGTAGGGTGTCTGATGCAAGTATGTAAGTGACGTAAAGCATTGGTATGAGTATATTATTATGTATATTTTATTATTTATGCACACCATAACAAAATGCTTCCTTGTTCTTGGTGCAACAAAGATGTCTCTATAAGGATGGGGGGAAATGAGCTTTCTAGAAATGATAGGTGATTCTTTATCAGAATTCCATATTGGATGCTTTCTGGTTGTAGATTGATTATACCAAAAGGGAATCCTATGAACCCGTAACTCCATAAGAGCCCATTGGAGATGTTGATTGTAACTAACTTCTTTTATTTTACTACCAAACCTGTGAAATAGATTTCAAACTATTTGAGGTATTATAAAAATCTGCTTGATAAAAGGTCTAAATTTTGACTTAAGACAGTCTAAATTTCTAAAAACCAGAGAATGAATCCCACTCTCAACATCTGATGCCGTAACACAAATAGCATTGGTCTGTCTCTCTGTGTAAGTGGGCTTAAGATTTTGGGTCACGAAAATTCTTCTGGGACCTTTTTGATTCATCTTACTCTGAATGATTGATCTGAATCCATCTTGCAAAGCAAATTGTCAGAGCTATGATGTATTGTGGCTGGTGGATGCTTTCTTACTTTTAGGGTTTAAGAAAATCTTAGCAGAATACAAGCAGAAAATACATTAATGTGGAATTTTAATATTCCACTGGATAGTCCACCCCAAATTCCCATTTTTATAAAAAAAAAAAAAAATACCAGATTTGCCCCAATCCCCTGCAATTGTTTCCTCTGTGATTCAGGTTGGTAAATGGCTTTTCTCTGGTTGATAATACCATTGATCTTTTAGCTCTCTACGTCCGACTCAGGTGCCAGCCATTTATACAACTCCACTTCAGTTCCTCTGGAAATGTCCCTAATACCATCTCAGCATCTATGCTCCCACCTTCTATATCCCATGAAAACACTTCCAATAAAAAAATGAAATGATGCTGTTTTCTCAGCCTCTTGTCAGCAGAATTAGTTCAAACAAAGTGTTTGGATCCCTGCATAGATATATGAAGTAGCTTCAAAAAACAGCTGAGGACTGAGAGGGCCGAGACCTGCCGTGGAGACCTGGGGTGGTGTCGTTGGATGGACACTAACAGCAGACATTGTATTTTGTCTCTGTTCCTTCTCCTTCTCTCGCTACATGTGTTCACTTCCCTCTAATTGCTCCCTATCCCTATCCTTCCTGCAGACTATTCCTCTTGCTTTCCTCCATTTTGCAGTCACATAAGCATTTCACTGCATGCCATATATGTGTCATGTATGTGACAAATAAAACTTGAACTTGAACAGTCACAATTAAATCATGGCTGAACATAGCTTGTCACACTGCAAACTAGTTTTTGGTTCACCATCACTGTTCCTCAAACTTTCCTTTTATCTGAAATCTTCAGCAGATCTCTATCCTTTTTTTTCTCTCTCTTTTCGTCTCAGAAACTGTCACTTACTCTTTTGAAAGACCGTACCCCACAAATATTTCAATCATTTACTCTCCTTTCCTGACTGTTCTCTCGCCTTCAACTAATTGCTTTGGTTTCTCTTCTCTTATCAGCACTGCCTCTCTCTTTTCTTTTCGAGCTGCTTTTTACTGATCAACTGCCTTCCTCTTCTGTTACCAAGGTAACTTCTTTCCTTCTATGATACCCTACACTGCATAAATTTAAGCATCCTATGACCAGACAGATAGTAACATCAGCCACCTCTTAAAAAAATGTTTAGTCAGGTCCAGGATGCCTTGAGCTATGTGCTAAATTCTTCAGGATCACTAGAGGTTGCTAGTTGCGATCCTATCTGGTCAACCTTCCCAGCAATTTGCTATTAGAAATTGTTCTTCTGCTTTCTGAGTCGGGTCAGATAAACTGCAGTTTCTTATGCACTTGTTGCTATGGAGTGTGGAAAGGAGGCTGACAGGAGAGCACAGTATTAAATAAGGCTTGGTCTCCTGTTTAAAAGAACTCTCTAGAGTGGATATAACAAGATTGGAAAACTTTGAAGGGTTATAAATAATTTTATTGTTCAGAGTCAAAAATCAACAAGGTGTGAGAACAGATACACCACACACCTTTATATAATATATGTTTATATATGTTGATATATACATATATTTATATATGTTGCTTTGAACAACAACCCAGAGGTGAAATTCAGCAGGTTCTAACGGGTTCATTAGAACTGGTAGTAAATTTTCTAAGCAGTTCGGAGAATCTGTTGTTAGAAGAAATCTCCTTTTGTTTTTTCCACTTTACAGGGTTAATCCTGTAAGGAAGGCAGGAAAAAAAAACAATCTGCTGTTATTTCTAGCCTAATCTTTATCGCCCTGCTTACAGAAACTGTCCACCCAGTCACATGACCCTCCAGCCATGCCCACCAAGCCACGCCCACAGAACCAGTAGTAAAAAAAAATATTGAATTCCACCACTGCAACAACCCTTTGCCTGCGGTCACTGCCAGTCCCTTGTATTCATTCTGCTCGCACTATTGCTTCTCCTCCCTTCTAACTCTTAGTTTGTTGTTCTTCTCTGCATTTCTGAATATATAAAGAGAGGCATGCAATAGAGGAGGACCAGAGCTGCAGCTGGTGTGGAATGCAAGAGAAAATATTTTATTTTAGAAAGTATAACAGACATGGAATCCTTCCTGCTTATGAGGCCATCTCCAGTGCAGCCAACCTGTGGGGGTTCCCTGAAGCCCAAGAGCTTGTGGCTCCTACCAGGCTAACCAAGGTTTAACAAGCATGCAGCCATGGTTTTGCTAGTATACCACTCCATTGCCTAGGGCAGAACTTTACCTCCCACCTGTTGGGACAATAAGACATCTATCTGCAAAGATCCCTGAGAAACCATCCTGAGTCTCCTACCACTGATTGGGTAGTAGGCCAGATACATCCCTCTCTTTCCATCTCTTGTGCTACCATCTATGTCTGAAGAGGTGAAGGAACATTATTTTTTTTAAATTATTTTTTATTTTTGAATATATAGAAACATTACACACCTTAAATACATGAACAATGTGATTTCTCGATGTTAATTTTGATATCAAATGATAATGTTGAGAGTGACAATTTTG
>JAEANM010021252.1:0-11909 GCA_017656035.1 Myanophis thanlyinensis
TTTCACTGCATATCATACCATGTATGACTGTGTATGTGACCAATAAATTTGAAATTGAAATTGAAAATTGAAATTGATTTGCGCTCCGCCAGGCCTGGATCTCTGGTGTTGCTCAGGCTGCTGCTACAATGAGGCACAAAGCCATGCAGCCTGTCAGAATCGGCTCCACTACCCAGCTGCTGGGCCTGCTGCACTTGCTGCCCTCACAGGGGCTCTTTGCCTTCCTGGCTGCCTTGAACTCAGGCCTCCTGGGCTGCTCCTTATGAAGGGCTGGGGCTAGCAAGTGTTCACCAGAAATATCTCCAGGCGCCCAGAGAGATGGAACTTCCAACCCTCACTGGATCAGCTGATCCGCAGAGCACGATTAAGGGGCCCTGCAGCCAAGAGGTGAACGGGGAAAGAATGGCCCATGCCCACTCCTTCACTAGGGCTTATTTTCAGGAGTAGGGCATATATTAGTGGCCCCTGAAAAAATTAGGCATGGTCTTATTTTCAGGGTGGGTCATATTTTCGAAGAAACACGGTATGTGAAGTTAATGCTACATACTTAGGTTCCGCAATATTTTTAATTTGATAAGCACTATTGTATAAGCAAAATACTATCAAAAACTATTGGAAATAAAACTGTGTGGACTCAAAGATTGTAGATCATTTCTGCTCCAAGGTAGGAAAGGGGTTTTTGAAACGCATGGGTACTGACATTATATTTCCTCGTACCTCCTTAGAGAAGCTGTGTCTTTTTATGGATTTGCTTTGTAGCTCTGCAATCCCAGAAAAATATGTATCGGGAGATATGGAGACACTGGCAGCCTGCCTATTATACTGACTATGAAGCATCTTGACATATGCTGTCAGCACTTCCTTACTTCAAACACATTCTTGGGAAAATATGCAGCTTCTTTAAAACAATGCCAATAATTATGGCATGCATGCCCCCACATTCCTTCTGGAACACCTTTTCTGCCATATATCCAAAGTGTAAATTGTACATTCACATGTACAAGCAGATCTACTGAAACATCCTTCCAATCTAATTTTTCAACTGAATTTTATAGAAATAGTCCCTGACCTACAATCTATTCAAGGTTAAAACAGTGCTGAATAAATGTGATAATAAGCAGTGGTTATGTTCTGGGCACTTGACAACCAATTCACACTTGCATCCAGATACAGAAATCTCACAATCACGTGGTGGCCATTTGCAAACTTCCCTGCTGACTGTAAAAAGTTAATGGACAAGTCAGCAGGGGAAGGTCACAGATTGCTGAGATGTTTCCCCCACCAGTGTAACCTCCTTCAGTCCCTCTATGCCAGGGGTGTCACTCAACTGCATTGAGGGCCACATCAAGGTTGTGTTTGACCTGGGGGGGCTAGGGTAGGCATGGCTAGGGTGGGCATGGCCAGCTTTACGTCACTCTTATCAGGGGTGCCTGTGGTGGCCTGAGCACTCTGCCAGGGAAAACGGGCTCCCGAGCTCCATTTTCAGCTGCCACGGCCTCCTGCAACCCTCTGCCAGGGAAAACAAAGCTTGGAAGGGCTGCACATGGCAGCCAAAAACAGAGCTTGGGAGTCCGTTTTCCCTGGCAGAAGCACTATGGGCTGATCCTTCACTGTTTCCAGGGCAGCCCCATGGCCAGATCTAAGTACCCCAGGGGCCATAACTGGCCCCCGGGCCTTGTTTTTTACAGCCCTGCTCTGTGCTGCTGCACACCACAACTCACATACCCTTTGCATCCTCATGCACCTTTTCTGACACTTGCCACACCTCTAGTGTAACCCTTTGCACCCTCCTCAACCCATGCTGCACCTCTCGCAGATACCTTCCCTTCCTTTCCCAACTGCCAGTAGCTACTTACCTTCCTGTCAGCCTGGAACATGCAACTTCGTGCTGGTTTCCACATTGGCTTTGGTTGTGGGAAGCCAACAAGAAGTTGCATCACATTACAACCATGGGACAACAATTGAAACCATAGAGGTTGCTGTCACTAAGTGATACAGTCCTGCTTTACGATAATGTAGTTCAGCGACAGAAATTCTGTTTTCAACTGCCATCATAAGTTGAGGACTATTTGTATGTCTAAGCCTGATAAATAAGGAAAGTCTGCTATAAAATATTGATTATTCCGAAACAGCCTCCGCCGTCTTTTGAATCACTAGCCTATTGATGCTTTGAAAAATCCTATAATACATACAGTAAAACGGTACAGTACTATTGATTTGCAGTCTAACATTACGTAATTGGACTGTTTTCCTACCTGACCCGTTTTATAGTGTCTTGCAAATTGGTTCACCACTCGGTAATCATTTGCAAAGTATTCCATTAAGATAGAAGGAACTTCGGCAAAGTCAGTAGAACATCTTGTACCTATAGAAGACGATATAAAAATTAAAACTTTTCTCAGCTTTCCATTTTGCACTCATGATAAAGCTGTAATAACTCGTCATGTAAATATTTCATTTTATAGTATCACTCTACTCATGGGCAGGAAGGCTAAATGTATACAGTACTCCGACTTATTTTCAGTGAATCACAAAGTAAAATAAAATATTTGAACCATTGGGTGAGGCACCTTATGAAAGCTGCGAATCACCCACTTTTATAAACTAAAGTCAGGCTGCAGCAAATCTGGTCTCACTTTAAACATCAAATGTCTAATTGCCTTAACTCTGTGCTTACTTAAAATATCAAACTATGCCTGAGAATTTAATCCTGTCTGCAAATATTATCATCCCCATCTGTCTAATGAGATCACATATCTAACATTCACATTGTTTCCTTTATTGTTTAAGATGTCAATCATTTAAAGAACAGGTTTTTTGGTTTGCTGCTTCTTTTCGCCTATTTCAAGACACCTGATGATGAAATAATTTCTTCCTATTAAAAACACCATTCCTTAAATCAAGCTTTTCCTCTGTTATAATTGCCTACGAGCTTCAAACCTTTCTAGAGTGCCAGTTTTTGCAGCAGAAAATAGAATATCTGTTGTTTTTTTTCAAAAATTGTACCCAAAACTTCCTCAGAAAAGGGCAGGGTTGGTTTTTGGAGAGGGAGACTCAAAAGACACAGCATTATTAACTCTGAGACGTTATTTCCATCTTGGCTAAGACCCTTCGGCTGGTGGTCTATATGGAATATAGATTTGATTCTAAGCATCCCGAGTGTGTGCCAATACATTGTGCACTGTAATTCTTTTGTTAGTCTGACACAAGCTAATCTTTAAGGTTAAAGGTGCTGGCTTGCAAAGGAAAGGGTGCCAGATTGCCCAAAACATGTCTGAAGTATCCAGTACTGTTTCTTACTGTTATCAGAAATATGATTACAGCTGGTAATCTAGTTTAATCCTTATCCATTTTACTAAAAAGTATCATATGAAAGACTAATGGTAGGATGGCTGTCAAAGTTCAGTATCTAGGACACTATACAGAGAAAGCATGTCATATGGAAGACTGATATATCTGTATGTGGAAATGTATGTGGAAATGTGCCAGCCCGGGCATTTCCTGGGGTTAGGAATTTGTTTACAAGTCTGGAGATGTATTCTGTATCTGACTGTATTCTGTGTTTCTGTGCTTTGTGTGATGGAGGCTCACTTAATTTCGCTGCACACATGTTGTGCATTGACAATAAAGGATTGAATTGAATTGAGATTGATGTGTAGGAAAGTAAACGCTAAGGCATGAGTTAACAAAAGAAACAAAGATGCGCTCAGAATATGCCTGTGACCCTCTCCAACACTGGAGGTTTTAAAGAGGAGAGTAGACAGCTAGTCTGAAATAGTATAGGACAGGGGTGTCAAACTCCAGGCCCGTGGGCCAGATCCAACCCACGGGGTGCTTAGATCTGGCCCGTGGGGCTGCCCTGGAAACAGTGAAGGACCGTCCACAGTGCCTCTTCCAGTGAAAGCAGAGCTTGGGAGGGTTGCATGCGGACTTTGGGTACTGTTTTCACTTGCAGAGCGCTTGGGCTGCCACAGGCGCCCCCGACAAAAGTGACATCAAGCTGGCCATGCTCATCCAGGCCATGCCCCACCCCCACCCCTCTGAGGTCAAATACAACCCTGATGCGGCCCTCAATGAAATTGAGTTTGACACCCCTGGTATAGGGTCTCCTGCTTGAGCAGGGGTTTGGACTAGAACAGGGATTCCTCAGCCCTCAGGCTGTGGGCCAGCAGCAGTCCGTGGCATGCTAGAAACCAGGATTTATGAACTTATCTTGATTTATTGAATAAATAAGACTGTTAAGTTACTTGACCCATGGTGGTACAGTGGTTAGAATGCAGTATTACAGGCTAACTCACTATTCACTGCCAGGAATTTGACTCAGCCTTTCATCCTTCCGAGGTCAGTAAAATAAGGACCCAGATTGTTGGGGCCAATATGCTGACTCTGTAAACCGCTTAGAGAGGGCTGTAAAGCACATGAAGCGGTATATAAGTCTAAGTGCTGCAGCTGTTGCTATTAGTTCATTTTTGACACCTCTCTGCTACTAAAGCTATTTTTAGAATATTTAAAAGTAGTCAGTGGATGCAGTTGTTTTGTTCCAATATCAAAACATGGTCCCGGTCATGAATATATATCCCCTAATAAAAAGGTATGAAACACAGAGTGACTAAAAAAGGATTCCGCAGAACTAGTTGTGTCTTATTCAAACTAAAACATTTATACTGCTAGGAATCCGTTTGTATCTAATACAGAAGATAATGTTAAACATATTAGAAGCCAGGATTAAACAAGGACATTGTCTTTTATAAGCAACAAGAATCAATATGTAGTGTACACATCATAAAACACTTGGCTTTTAATATTGATTGCTTACCCGTGACGTGTTGATAATGTGTTCTTCCCAGCATGGAATGCATAGCATGTCCCATTTCATGGAAGAGATTTTCCATCATTCCAGGAGCGAGCAACGTTGGTGAACCATTACTGGACTGAGGTAAACTTAGCATAATGACAACAACAGGAAGCTGATATTCTCCATTTTCTTGCAGTCTGCCACCACGGATTGTAAAGTGACAATCCTATATTAAAAAAATACACACATACACACTCACATAACCAATTTCCATTAGAAATATTCAATATTTTGCCATCTTAAAGTAATACCACTACAATTTGTAAGAGTCACAAACTGTTTATAATTATAGCATTATCTAAAATTTTATTTTTTGAAATACATCACAACTGTACATCAGTACATGAGAAATTCCTAATTAAAGTGAATTTTGGGATGTTACGGGGACTTCCAGAACAAGAGAACAAGGAAAGCTCCTTCCATGGGCTTTCTCTCAGTCATAGATCCTAAAATGTAAGGCAGTGTAATTTTATAAACATATGCTATTCTCACCAAGAAATTAATACCTTTGCATAGGACTGTACTATCAGATCTAAGAATGGGACATGATATGGATATTGCTTAACACAATGTTTCAAAATGGCCAAGACCAAGTAAGAAATATCTAAGATAATAGTGTTATTAAAACATGTAATTAACATAGACAAAATTGTATATCTAATGTAATCTACTCTAACCATCTTTAAAGAAAAAAACGTTTTCAAACATATTCATTCTGATTTGGAAAAAGTGTACAGCTTTAATGATTACCATTCATTTTCAAATAAAACCTTTCCTTGTGCAGTTGTAAGAATATCCTCCAGATATTACTGAACTACAATTCCCATCAGCCCAAATCAACCAATAATGAAGAATTATAAAATTATAATTCAGCTACATCTGAACAGATATACCTACATACTGATATAATCATTAGCTGAGTTATGTCTACTTTTCTGTCCTTAAAAATAAAGAATAATTTATTTTATGTAATTCCAATATTGTTTTTGTTTCAATCAAGGAATGCTGTTATTTACAAAAGGCTTACTGGATAGTGCTATTTGAAATAGGTTTTGGTTTCAAATGCCAGTATCTGTTTCTGATATAATAGAAGAAAAATAGGAACTCATGCGCCATTGACCTTTCAGAATATGGAAAACAAACTATCCTTGGATATTCCTTAAGTCCCCAACCCCTGGTCCATAGACTGTCACCAATCCATTGCATGCCAGAAACTGGGCCGTGCAAACAAAGCCATATCCACAGCATGCAGGCAGCACATGAAATCATGCTCCCTCCAATCTGTGGAAAAACCTCTCTGGGACCCGCTGTGTTAAGAGAATATAGCCAGTGGTGAAAATATTCTGTATACACTAAAATAAAGAAAGGATTTTTAATTGTGTGACATTATATCACAAAAGAATCATTAAAGCATTCTTTCCCCAAAAGCTCAAAGTGACGGATTTTTTTCATTTCCTCATTTAAGGCTATATTAAATGTTTTATTAAGTTGTTTCCCAAACAATGTTAATTTAAAGTCATCGTCTTTTCTGTCCATAATTTAGGAACTTGTCATCTTGGCAATTCTGGATGTCTGAAGTGCACAGAAGGAATTTGAAAGTATCTACTTCTAATGCAGGAGACATCAAAAAAAGGAACGTAGCATATTCTAATTCTCAATCATCTGCACTATTTTTGTATTCTTAAACATGTTATTATTGCAAAAATACAAAAAAAAACCTTGAATTTTATTTAACTCAGTTTTTTAACCAAATGTACTTTAATTTAAGTGGCATATCCTTGATTTGCTCTGAATAATCAAATATGTTTTATATTTTACCCTGTATTAATTTTTGGAGGATGAGGATAAGATAAATTCAAAGTGATCATTGATGTTGGAGAGTTACCTGATGAGGCTTGTCTGGCCTTTGAAAAAAGTCACAGTAAATATATCCCAATAATCCTTCCTGTTCGTGGACAACTGCCTAAAAATAAAATGTGAAAGTTGAAAAATTTGCCGCGTAGTGAGTTCTGATCATTTCATACCAAAAACTAAATATAAAAACTGCTTAACTGCATTCCACATTTGATTTTCATCTAATAATGGAGGCAGGTTGAAGACAGAATCAATCTGAATTACTTTTATCATATGAGCTCTTTGGAGTCCTAGCTGATCTCAGAAAGCAACTCAGTGATTGTTGGAGCCTAAAGTCTACAAATACACATAAAGCTAGTAAATTTATTTATTTATTATCAGGATTTGATATGACTAGTGAATATGATTGGTGTTTTTTTTCTCAATCATAGATTTAACACTGAGTTTAATTTCCATAAAGTTAAGTTTTCCAAGTCCTATTTAAATCAAATAAATTATGATTGATGAAACAGAATTTCAGCAAGATTAAAACAGAACTAACTTAGGTAGCATAATCAAAACTTTAAATAGATGGGGAGAAATGTTATTATTGTTAATCCTACTTGCTAGATGTAGTATCTTTATTGCTTAGATAGATAGATAGATAGATAGATATTCTTTATTGGTCAAGTGTGATTGGACATACAAGGAATTTTCTTTGGAGCATATGTTCTCAGTGTACATAAAAGGAAACGGTACATTCGTCAGGAGTCATAAGATACAACACTTAATTATAGTCATAATATCACTGCTTACAAATAAGCAATCAAATCATACTAGGAAACAATAATCAGTATAAATTGTAAGGATACAAACAATGTTATAGTCATAGTGGGGAGGATGGGGGATGGAACAATGAGAAGAATAGTAATGCAGACTTAGTAAATAGTTGAGAGTGTTGAGGGAATTACTTGTTTAGCAGAGTGATGCTGTTCAGGGAAAAAGCTCTTAACTTCGAGACATTTAGAAATTGAATCTCTTACCAGTTTACGAACATCTTCACACCACACTTCTCCCTTCTCAGGCTGTTCAGCATAGAGAGAGATTCCTAGAAGCTTATTGAACAAAATGTTCAGTCCATCCATACATGCCCCAAGAGAGAAAAAGGGACAATATAGACTTGGTTCAATATTATACCTAAAACATCCAAAAAGAACATGCATTACAAAAGAACATGAGGCCATCCAACGTAAAATACATCACCAACTGGGTGACTTTAGGTCAGTCAGTCTCTCTCAGTTCAACCCACTTCAGAAGGTTCTTGAGGGTAAAATAGGAGGTGAAAACTGTATTTGATATGTTCATTGCCTTGAGTTGTCAATAAAGGAAGGATACAAATAAATAAAAAATAAAATAAGCTGCTGACTCATATACATTGATACATGTATATATGTGTTTGCTAGCAAGACTGGAATTTTAGGGAAATTGCTAGGCTTCTCCCCCAAATGTAAATTATGTATGAAAAAGACATTTTAGATAGTTGTATTTCCACTGCTCTCTATGCTTATTTGACTCACATCCTTCTGAAGCAAGGAAAGTCAATAGCCTATTGACATCATGCTGGATGTTACTACTGAGTGTGAGAAATGAGGGAAGAAGAGCTGGATGATGGACTCATACAATATCTTGTATCAGGCATGATGTCAGATCAGAATAGTTACACAAAACCTAATAAGCACATCCCAAAATATTAGTAGAGTCTACAATATATTTGGTTGTCAATCTACAGATTGTGCCATAGGAAGTAAGAAGACTTGATGGTAGGAAATTATCAGCGCTGAAAATGTAGCAAACAATATAAAGACATAGTAACATGTACAAGGGCAGGCAGAAAACTGGCAAAATGCATCTACAAAGACCAACTGACAGTCAAAAAGTATGATGAAAACTTTTTAATTTCACAAAATTTGGATAGATTCAACCAGTCTCAATTGGCAATCTGATAATATTTTAGATCAAGCCAAATCCAAAAATGCTAGAGAATTCCTAGAAGCTTGGCATTCAGACATATCACCTATCACTAGACACATACAATCCATTTAAAAGATACAATCAAAAGCCTTAAAAAGTATTTTAGACATTTATGTGGTAGCCCATGTTCCTCGCATAATTCCAGGTGGCGAATAAATCAGTTCATAAGAAAAATGTTTTAATCCCTGTAATCAAAAGGCATAGTTAAATTAATCAAATACATGTGGGTGGTTTTGCAAATGCTTCCTGGGAATCTTAATTATTCCCAAAATACTGAGCAGAGTATTCTTTTCCACCTTCTCTCTAATGTTCCTGCTTATTTTTATCTTTCTTTCTGGGCTTGGAGACCTTTAAAAGAACTATGGACTGCAGCCATCCATTAAGCTCTGGAGATACATCTGAAGCCTGGAAGCATTTTGAGAATCAAAATTCGAGACTTTCCATAGCATGCCAGCTTTCTAATATAATGTAATATTATTATTTTTGATAGTGTAGGTGTATTGTATTATATTGTAATGTATTGTATTGTAATATATTGTTTGCTTTTTAGAGCAGATTTTTTTTCAATTTACATCAGAAGAAACATTAGACTAATATACAGTATCACATAAACAACTGAATAGAAAACTTTTTATTGTGTGATAGCCCAACATAGATAGCAATAAAACTGATAAATTAAAGAGGACATTGATTTATTTGAACTGAAATTCTGATTCATATTAAAAGGAACAATTTGTAGGACCGGTGAAGGTTTGTGAAGGGGAGAGACTCCAAGGATTTCAGTTTGGCTCAATAACATTTTTATAGGCAAGAAACTAGGACAATGAAGTAAGTAAAGTGTGTTCATTATTCTTCATAAACAGCACGATTCAAACATTAAAGACTGTGCTACTAAAGGGCAATAATTTCAGTGGGCCATGATATACAATTATATCAAAGCCTGTAGGCTTTCAGTGGTTTAAACAAAATACAGGCATATAAAATTACTCTCAATTAGACTGAACATTTGGAGAAGATATGTTGCGTATGGCTGCCATCAACTTCACTGAATGGGTTTTTGATAGCCTTAATAATTATGAAAATTATTATGTTTAAATATGTTACAAATTATTCAGCCGAGACTTCATGTGGCGTTCATTAACCCACAGTTTGCAAGACAAAATACTCTATATTGTGTTGTGTTGTCAATAAAATAAACCTTTACATAAAGGGTGTTCCACTTAGTTGGGATTTACCACAGAGAGATCCTTTCATTTTGCCCACACTCCTGAGGAGGGGAGGTTCCTCAACTTACATCCTTTAGATGTCCCGATCACACACAGTCAGTTTGGCCACAAAATTGCCTCATCTTAGGCTAAGATAATTCACGATCACCCATGGCTTTGTGGTTAAGACACATTTTGAAGCAATCTTTTCCACAGTCCAAAGTCTATTGTATATTATATACTGTGTGTGTGTGTGTGTATCTCTTCAGACTGCACTCTTAAGCAGCCTTAAGAGATAATCAATGTCTAAGATCTTTAACCTATAATATTTACTGTGTAGCATCCACATGGGTGTACACATGTACATGCATTTTTCCTCATTTATAAACAAAATCTGAATATTTTTTTCAAAATTCAGACAAATACATACTTAGTTCCCATTTTAACAGTTAAAATAATATAGATCATCCAAAACTGATCACCTAGATCTGCAGCGTGCCTTCAACCAACTACGTTTAATTTGATGTTTGAGATTTCTAAATAAGCAAATATAGGAAACCCCACTCAGCTTCATGGGATTTATTCCCAAACATACAATTACAGCCTTAGTAACAAATATAGTCTATCAAAAACTGGGGAATTATATCCTCAAGCACTTTTTCAATCAAGACTGGGAATTAGCTAGTCCATGCATAGACCAATCCTAATTGATTCATAACCATGTCTTAATATGTCCTGTAGGACTTATTGCCAAATATCTGTATACAGGATTGGAGTCTTATAGCAGACTCTTGAGTAGTTAATGTTTAACTAAAATTAAGTCCTGTGCTAATAAATTACACTCTAAAAACCAATAGAAGTGAATATATGTAGCTCAGGGTTTAACTGAGTCCTTGGTGCTCTCTGGGCTTGGTTGCTTGCTTGCAAACATTTCATTACCCAAATAGGTACTACACTTGATCTTAACCAAAAGGACAAGAAGTGATAGATAACATAATGAATGCCAGTGAGTGTTGGATTTGCTCCCTGTTTTTATACAATAACTTGCCTTGCCAGTATTATTAGGGTATGTGGTTTTCTCCTTGTAGTTCCTTGATTAGGATATTGTTTTCTGCTTGTTTATTTGTCTGATATTAATCTCCACTTATCTGGGTGTTGACTGCTGGAGAGGATGTGTTCTGGTCTTTTTGTTTTCTTCTTAATTTGTTTGAATGGTGTGTAAATTTGGTTTATCTCTATATGTCTATGGATGGCTGATCTGTCTGAATGAATAAACTTCCTGGAATTCCCTAGCATTTTTTTTGTTTAGCTTGGACAAGGATTCTTAGTTTCTCAGTTGAAATGATTGTTGAATCTGTATCTGTGTTGGGAGATTAAGGAGATTTTTGTTGTTTCTGGGGTTCAAATTCTAAAGCCTCACATTGCCTGCTTTTGGTACAAGAAAATACACATCTTAATTAATTAAAAATGGTCTAGCATTTTTTTAAATATATGCAACAAGGCAAACTTATTTTTCCCAAGAGCTTTATTTTTTAAAAAAGTCATTTATTAATTTAATTGCATTACTTCATCTTATATGCTATTCTGAAAACCCAAAGCAGTTTACAACTACAGTATATTAAAATACACAAAATTAATTGTATAAGCTTAAGCAACAAAAAGTCCCTAATATTGTTTTTTGTAACCAACTGACACACTGTAACCATAGAACTGGATGATTCATTTTTTTCTTTTCTATGTTTTTTTTTATGTTGTGTATGTTTTTTTTCTTATTTTTGTATGTTTGTCTTAAAAATAAAAAACCTTTTTTTTTAAAAAAAAGTCCCTAATGTGTCACCATCTGGGCAGCAAAATTCTTCAGATACCTCAAAATGCCTCTTTGAATTATTGTTTCCTAGTATTGAAATAATACTGATTATTGTTTCCTAGTATGATTTGATTGCTTATTTATACCCTATGACTATCATTAAGTGTTGTATCTTATG
>JAEANM010021253.1:0-11909 GCA_017656035.1 Myanophis thanlyinensis
GAATAGAATAGAATAGAATAGAATAGAATAGAATAGAATAGAATAGAATAGAATAGAATAGAATAGAATAGAATGTTGGCTTGGAGCTATTGAGTCAGAAGAAAATTCTATTGACTTTACTGAGTCTTACGCTTGAGTAAGAATTTATAGGAGTATCCCTGTAGAATACTGTCAGCAGCAATCTATCAGAAATATTTAAATTAGATAAGCTAAGTGTCCTTGAGCAATAAGGAGTATGGATATTTTTTAAATTATTTATAAACCTGGGCTTATATTGTGACACATGCCCCCATAAAAATATAGGGAGATAGAGGAAATAGAGTATAACTATAGTATAATTAAATCAGTACTTTTTTGGAGGGATCATCTTTAAAGCTGATTGACAAGCCACAAAGGACAAAAAACCTAATATAAATACACGTTACAATAAAATCATTTTTTTATTTGGTTCAGAGTACAATGATTTGAAAACAGAATTGACAGACTATTTGAGAAGATTTGCAAATGAAGGAACAGTAAGTATAAAATATCATCTAATATTGCTATTTAAATATTGTTTGAATAGTGTAAAAATATAGCAGTTGTTACCTGTGCCACTTTGACAGACTGATATATGGATTTTCAGCTTTATAAGATAGGTGAGGCCATTAGGGCAATTTTTCATATTTGAGAAGTAAACATGCTACTGAAACCCCCATATAATTTGGATTAATAGTGAACACCTGGAACATGTGAGTTAAATTCTTCAGATAAACTGTTTTTCCAGTGCTTTCCCCCACTTTCCCCCTTAAGAGCCAAGCAGGAATATACTACCAGTAATCTAGAGCATTGATAAGATGTATCCCAAGGTAGGCAAAAGGATTAGATTTCCAACTCAATAACTTCAATAAAGATTTCTATAGGGAAGAGTAAGAAATGGTCACTTGATAATTAAAATAACACAGAAACATAGTTTTTACTACTTGAGATCTATCAAACATATATTTAGGGAATCTACAGGGTGATTCCATAACTCCCACAGCATCTTCTGGTCTTCACTCTGCCAACTGCTTGAAGCCAAAGATTATTGAGCAAATGTTCCAGGACCTTAGAGCAGCTTCCAAAGAGGGAAATTGAAATTGACCAATCAGATTTTAGATGACCATGATCAAACTGCCCAGTTTTTGAAATTTTCTACAATCCTGTTTTGTATAATGTTACTAATCAGATTGATGGTAGTTTGGTCTGAATACGCCTGAGTCATTTGTTGGAACAGTGGTCTGAAAATGGGGAAGATAAGCTTGAACTTCTGTCAACTAGCTATAGAGGATTATGAAAGTATACAAGATTTAAATCTAAAATCAGTAGATTTATTTGCAAATTAGAAACAAATGTAACAAAAGACTTTGTAGCAATTAAGTACTATTTGCATTTGGTAAGTGAATGTATGATTATAGAAGATATTCAAAATTTGATATTTGAGCTGCTAGATTATAAGGATAGCAGAATTGGAACATTGAGGTTTACTGTTTTTAAATCTAGCAGTTGAAAAGGAGAGACCTGCTGTTGTCTTTTTGAAAAAACACCTCAAGTATCTGGAGTGCAGAAGTTTTGTAAAATCTCAGAGCTTCCAATTTTTCTTGGAACTCCAAGAAAGGGAACATCGGAAATATAAATAGTAAAAAGGCTTCCATTCTCATTAGTTTAGTTTGCTTCTTACTGGTAGTTTCCTCTTTCTGCTTCTGTTGTGCTTGTGGATATGGAAATGAATGTTAATATAAATGAAATGAGCTATATAAAAGGTAGTAAGGTTAAGTGTATTTTAAGTGTATTTCACCAACAGAATTTTGAATATAGTTGAATCAACCGACATTGATAAAATTAATATCTGAAGGGTGCTTAGGAAGAATCCTGTGTCCTAAGTTGCACAGTAGAATTTTAATTATTCAAGTTCAAAATAACACATGAAGTAAGTATACAATACCTAAGCAGGTTTTTCCAATGTGGTAACAAGTACAAGCAAACAGAGGACGAGGAGAGGAGTTAAGAATTTTAGTTCAGAGCTCAGTTCAGAGCTGTAGAGCTAAGCCACGCCCAGGCTCCAAACTATTTCAACTCCCATTGGCTGATCTGTTGCTATGTCTCTTTCAATCTATGAACTCTCACACACTGACATGTTTATACTTCACATTCATGCTACTGTCTTGTTTTTATTTCTTTTCTTTTTGTTAACAGGTTGTTAAACGAGAGGACATTCAGCAATTTTTTGAAGAATTTCAATCTCGAAAGAGGAGGAGGGTTGATCAGATGCAGTACTACTGTAGCTAGACTAGATTGGAAGTCTTAAGAGACTACATATATAGCTGTCTCTGCTAAATTCTGGGGTTTCCCTCTCAATTTAAATCCACCTTGTTTATCTTGATTTGTGTCCTAGAAGGCTGAGTTTATTATTTGCAGCCACATGCATACACCAATTTCCTAGTAACTAGGCTGAGAAGTGAAATGATCATGGATTCACAGAATGTCACTTGTGTCAAAGAAAGGGCTGGTTAGTTTTCAGAAAATACCTATTTGGAAATTGTACTGAATGCCTCTTAAGACAATATAGATGACAACAATCTTTTTTATGACTTAAGGTAAAAACATAAAGGTGTCAATGAATTAGCATTCAAGGTCAAAGTACTTGTTTCTCGAAGACTTGTTTGAATGCCAAGATTTCATATCAGCTTGGTTTTAGGGCATTCATTATGGTATATTCTGCTAGCTGTTGCTGTTAAAAAGCCAATTTGGATCATTATATGGCTTGCTGAATTAGTTGAAGTACAACTTTTAGCTAAAATTAGACATTCATGATTGTTGAATAAATATGACTGAGGCCAGAGTATCTATTATAAACAGTGGTTAACTGGTAGGCAATGATAGTGCAGAGGCTTAGTGATATTATCACCAATATGTTTTGACTGATTGCCAGCACAGAATGTGTAAATTGCTTTTTGATAGGTCATAATTATCAGGTTAATCAATTGACTTTTAAGACTGAAAGGAGTATCTGAAACTGACATAATGTAACTGTAAATGTTTAGGAAGAGCAGCCTACAAAACTATTTACCAAACTGTAAAATATGGCTGTGATCTTTTGTAATTATGTTAGAGAATACAAGCCCTTAATAGTGCAAAGAATGTTTAAAACATCATTTAAGTTCATCTATTTTCTATTCGTTAAATTTATCACCTCACTACTAGAAATTCACAGCAATCATGCTGTATACCAATACCTCAATAAAATGGTATTTTAATTTTTAAGTTGGTGAGTTTTGTAATAGCAAAGGCCTAGTTCTAAACATTTGAAGCTGAAAGCACATTATGCATTTGCTCATCTAGTAGGATGTTTCCACCCCATTCCCATTGTCACAGAAAACTTTGGCTGTTCATGGGCTATTATTTTTCTCATTATATTTAAAATTAATTAAATCTTGAGTGCAGTGTGGCTTTATATTACTGTTAGAATGGTATGAAAAATAACCAACTGTACGTTAGAATTAATAAGCAGTTGTCTTACAATAATTACAAATTTTTAAGAATGAGTGATGCAGTATGGTAAGTATGCATTGATGAAGTGTTAGCAGGCAGTGTTTCAATTTCAGCAATCTTTGTTGACATAAGGAAAGCCCTCCAAGTATTGCCAAGCTGCAATTTGCTATGTGTTTTTACTTCTGACAAATATGACAGAATGAAATGAAAATCTATCGCTGCTGGAGAGCAATACCAACAGAAATCACCCCAATAAACTTGAATTATGACTGGTTTAGGATGTTAAAGTGCCAAATGATTATCTTTTCTATTCTACCCAGTAAGGAATCTGAAAGTCCATATAAATCAACTGTTAAATATAAGAAAACTATAAAATAATTCAACTAAATGGATCAATTACAGATTTATTGTAACCATTTGATGTTACAAATAGATACCAGTAATCACTTTTCTAAAGAACAGAAAACCTACACCTGCACATACAAAACTTCACACACAAAAGTAAGAATGAAGTTCTATCAGGCAGGTCTTTTTTCTTAGCTGTCTCAAATTTTATTACTATCAATTTACTAATGATGTTGCACGTAGGTTCTTCTTTCCTACCTTTGTATTTGGACACTCCACACATAACTCTTTTGATAATAAGCTATGAGTAGAATGCGGTAATGTGGGTGAAGTTTGGTACTCTAGAGTCATCTCAAAGGCAACCAATGCAGACTAGAGTGCCTACCATGATGTATTTTGAAGTTTTCCTACAATCTATGAGACTGTTAAATCCTGGATATGCTAATTTGTTATGTCATCCTTTCTTGTGGTGAAGTATAACCAGTGGTGATATAATAGTAGGATCATTTATAGAAAGAAAAATGCTTTGTTCCAAACCAGGAACAAACCATCACATTCCAGAAGTTCTGTCAAGCCATTTAGATCAGCTGCAGTTGACCAGGGCCAAAAGACTAATGTATGAATTTATGCTAAACAAAATCCAAATATACAAAGTGCTTCTACAAGGCAAGTAGGGTAAGTCTGGTGTGCATGACTTTCTCCAGCAGTTCCAGAATAGCATATCCCACCCATCCGCTTACCTCTCCAAATCTTCCCAGTGCTTTTCCTTCCTTCAACTACTGCTGTCAATATCCTTAGCTCTTTTCCCCTGCCCTGTATCACTTTGTCCCAGAACAAAACCAGTTGCTTCAGTTTGGATAAGTAGCTTGACTTAATGACTGGCCAGAAATCAAGTGAGCTCCATAATAAACACTTGAACAGGATACAAAATACATTTAGTTAAGGCAGCTTTGATAGACTGTGAGATATTAAGGCAATTCATTTTAGTTTGAATATCATAGTCACTGAAAGGCAGAAAAAGGCATTAATAGCTGGAATGTGGTATGGTTAGCTTCCTATCATGCAGTGAGTAATATAGGCAACACTTCCAATAGATGAGACAAAGAGAAACCCCCTTTTAATTTTGCTTAAAGGTGAAATGAATGGTCTGAGTCTAGAGAACAAATATGTAAGTATAGAATTAAAACCAACAAAAAAATGTGGGACACCGAATAAACGTTTTTCAGAACTCCATTAACCTGAAAGTTAAATGACTAGTGCAAAAGATGAAAAGTAGATGTAAAAGAAAAATCCTAAAATTTGAGGTGAGAGTTATGAATATACTGAAAAACTTAGATTGTCTCCTTGCCTATATTCTGTACCTCCATAACTTTCCCAATTATTTGAGAACACATGCTGGGATCTTCATCAAGGTCTGCTTTTTCTTTTCCTTGCTTCTACCTTTAATGTTCATTATATGGCACTTGAATTGTTTCAAATAAAGATTGCCTACTGTAATTCAGAGTTTTATTGGTACTTCTAAAGCATGCAGGTCATGAATATCACACTGTATTTGCCCCATTCAAATTAAGCTCTGTCATAATCTCAAAAAGTTTCAAAAACTTAGTTTCACCAAAGCAGAATATTTGTAATGAAAAGTATGTTACACTTGTATTTTTCTAGACAAGCCATTTATTTGAAATACCAACTATATGTAGGATAAAGTCAGTGTTAACATGCTTCTCAGCAACAGTAGAAAAATAGAACCAGTGAAAACCTTTTTACAATTATAATGGTACTCAAAAGAGAAATGTATTCTTTTACAATGCATCACAGAAGACTAGAATTCAATTCTAGGCGGTACCTAAATAATTCTATTTTTCTTAAAAATAATATGTACAATTGAAGCGTAAACAATTTTTTACAAAGTACTGGTTATGCAGGTTGTAGAAAAAACACTTGCATAGGACATGGAGTTGGTTTAAGAAAATTTCTGAGCCTTTAGCATTGAAGGCACTTTTTATACCAGCAACAGCACAAAAACTTTATCATGGACACTTAACATCTTTCAGAAATACCTACAAGTATAGAAACAGATCGGTTTTTAATCCTTCAGCTTTCCCCAACATTCTAGAAATATCCATCCACCATATACACAAACACACAGTCATTGGAAGTAAGTAGAGTAAGAGTGGTATCTTTTGATTTTTTTCAAAATAACAGATGGAAATGGTTTATAATATTTCAAGGTAAAAATGTAAGTATTGAAGGAGAAGATATTAGCCCTTTTCCATTCCTTAATAGGCAGAAAAAGACTGAAGACAAGTTCAAATACAAGATATACTAAATGGCTAGCAGGGCAATTTTGCTTTAAGCTTGCAGAACTACAAGAAGTAGCTTTGTTAGTATTGCAAAAATTATATGTCAACACATTGGGCGGATGTTAAAATGCCTTGTGTGGCACTTCTCTTTACAGTAGCAGCCCTTTGTCTTCTGAAAAATGCAGCTGACCACACTAGTGAAACAGCATTAGTTCTTTGTGCCTATGAAAAATTTAAAAATTCTTAAAATGTTGTACATGCATGGAAATAGATCCCAGCTACGGTTTAAAACCCTTTTCCTTTGTAGGATGCAGTCAAATAAGTTTTGGTACTGTTACAAGGTTAGCAATAATCTGAAGCTATTTTATGCTCAGCTACTATCTCTGCCGCACGTGATTACAGAATACTTGGGACTTGTTAACAAATTTATTAAATTTCTTTGCCACCCATCTCAAATCCAAATGACTGGGTGCATTTATTCCAATATTTCATTAAGATTTTTTTAATTGCTTAAAACTTTGAAAAATGGTACATAATCATTTATTACAATAACATGGAAGAGCTGAGATTGTGAATCCTGCATTTTGAAGTCAAAAGCTTTAAATATATCTCATAGTGAATTATCTGTTCAGAATGTAAAAGCAAATTTTGACACAAATTTTTATTTGTTAGGCAAAATTTGGAAAAAAAACCTTACATTCCTCTGACTGACTGAGTCACAGATATTTTTTTAAAAATGCATTTTGCCTTTTGCAAGCACAGGATAAAATTAAGATTTTTAAAAAGGGATGGGTAGGTAGGGCAAAATAAATTCCTTATGCAAAGTCAGGAGAGTTACCTGGAGGTCCACAGATAATTTCACTGAGATGTACTGGTAATTAAAATACACTAGTAATTAAAAAAAACCAAATGTTGATGGGGATTAATGTTCCATTTATATATGACCCAGAGGAAAAGACAATAAACCAGAAAATTCTGCAGCCTCTCCAAGCTCTTTAGGTCTTCTACTCAAATGGGAATAAAAGGCTTAGGTTGTTAAAGTGGTACAGCAGTTTTTAGGTCTGCTACAGAATTACCTGTGTTTAAAACACTGCTGTCAAATGATAGCTTACTTCACTTATGGAGTGTATGTTTTTATGCTTCTCATAAGCTATTCCACAGTTTTAAAAAGTGTAAAATGAATTATCTGAATCTTCAATAGCTACTATTGAGACTAAACATTTGTGCCTTGAGTTTATCATCCATACCTCCTATCACATTTCACTAGTAAATTGGCTTTGTGTAGAGAGTTGGGGAAAATAACTACTTGAAATAGAATATTAACATCTAAAATAGACTTTTTTGTAATTTGTTTTGGGCATGTACAAAGATCCAGGAAACTATCAGAATCTCTACGAGACTATCCATGATCTTTATAAGACAAAGCCAATATACATAGGAAGACTGAGATTCATGTTCAAAAAAGGAAAGAGTTTCAGAAATCATAACATTTGGGGGTGAGAGACAGAGTGCTACTACTGAAGATGATAAAATAATGGAATACTATTTTTATCAGTGCCCAAATTGAAGCAAAGCATTGTTCTTGAAACAAATTCGACAGAAAACATGTTTAAATTCCAGATCATTAGCAAGATGCTTGACAAGTGACAATAAGTGATTATCTTATCCTCAGAGTGCTGTCTTATTACTGAATCAACTTTTCACAGAATATATTCTTTTCAGTTCACAAAGATGTAACACAATGCTTGAAATTAATGTAGTGTAAACTATCTGGACAGGGTATTCATTCCCATTCCTTTTTAACAGTGTTTCCTCCTTAAAGGGTCAGGACTGGGAACTAAACGATTAGTGGGGACTTTTAAAAAGAGCTCAGAAAACAATTAAAAACACTTAACACAAAATGTACATTTCAACAGTCTCAAGTACAATATTTAAAAATAGAATTAAGGTTAGCTAACAATGTTAAAAAAGGTTCAATGTTGCTAAGGTTCAAGTGATGGAAGAGCTGTATTTTAGAATTAACCACCATATCAAGTCAAGCCTTTGCTAGGTATTACCACACAGTGGTACTGAAATTTTTCCAGTCCATGCAAGAGAAATACGTGGCAAGTACCTGAAACAACTGACTGCTGAAATGGCCATTCTTAGTGGCAATAATCTATCTACCCAGCATCTCTACTTTGTGTTCATAAAACCCAAAAGAATCTCCCTTCCAATATGGTTTAACCAACTTCAACAAACTCCAAACTATTCAAGAGAGGAATGAAGAAATTAAGTGCTAAACTGTTTATTATGTGGTAGCCATTACTCTTCAATAGGCTTTCTGTCCACAAAGTGAAGTATATGTAGCATTACTAAAACTTCAGCTCTTAATTTCTTCAGAGGCAAAACCAAATAAAAAAAGGCAGTAAGCATTCCTCTTGACTTCTCCACAGAGGAGGGCTGTTCTACCCAAATGTAGCATTAACACCCATGTCAAGTGCTAAACAATTCTTTTCTCGCCTTCTTGTGCTTACCATTTATGTGTCTTTCTAAAATGAAGAATCAGAAAAGCACGTCTACAGAACTGTCTCACATTTGAAGCATTACTCACACTGTAACCAAATGGCTTAGAAAGTGTTTCTTCAAAGTTTTCATGTTCCAAAAGGAAAATAATACTTTCAGAAATCATAACAGACTTGTATCCCTCACTTTCAAAGAAAATCCTGGCCACAGACGTAACTTAGCACTTGCTACATCAGCCGCCTAAGACTTGGTAAACAAGAGCATACACATTAGACTGGATTCTTGTATTAGTGGTAAAGCAGAAAGGTTGCAAACCTAACCAGAGCAGTTTTGTAAGTGTGCTGTTCTTTGGAATTCCTATTGTCATTAAAAAATAAAGACAGGTATTTTCACCATCTTGTAAGAAAATACATCTTAAGTATGCAGCCTAATGCACACTGAATACCGGGAAATGATTTCTTTAAAAAAAAAAAAGACACTCAAATAGTATGAACACACAGTCCTATAAAATATGACAGTAAAAGTTTAACATACCAATATAAAAATTAATAAAATTAATGTACAGGTGCAAAAGGCTACCTTTTGTTTTCCTTTTTTAAAGGTGCCAGTTAAAATATATTTTCGAGAATTTTAGCAAAAATCTGTTGAAAACATAAACCCTGAAGCAGCATTCCAAATAAACTGGGAGCATGCCATTTCTTAACGAAGCCATGTATATACAAAAATAATAATTAAAAAAATGATATAGCGGCTGGCATTGGAAAAAACTGGCCTGAGAAAATTTCAGGCCAGGGATTTCAAAGACTGATCTTTCACAAGTCTTAGGCACAGAGAAGAAGTGGAGGTGGAGGCTTTTCAGAGGGCAGATTTTTTGTATAGGAAGTCAGGAGACTTTCTTCCTCTACTTACAACTTCTTCTCTTTCCAAATCTACATTTCTCTGAACTTCACTCTCCAGAGGCTCAGTGTTGGCCAATCTCCTGCTAGATGGTTCATCATGGATTTCTTCCCTGTATGAAGGCAGGGAAGGTCGACTAGAGGTTAGGCCATACGTTAAATCCGTTTCCATTTTTGTTCGTCCCCTTGCATGAATTGATATATTCCCAGGGTTCTCCTGGGCAGCCAAAGCCAAGTCCAACCTCTGGGGAGGTTGTTCTAAGACATTGAGGTGTATCGTTTCATTCTTTTGTCTGTGTGAATGCCCTTCTTGAGAAAGTGCATAGTCTCTCCTAGAATCTTCAAGTTTTTTAGGAGAGAGATGATTAGGTAACTGAGTGGTTTTTAAGCCGCTGGGCGATGTTTTATTGTGACTATATAAATCTGGGCCAAAATAGATACCTTGGGAAGGTGAAGGGGAGTGCCTGGGAAGGGAAGGAGTAGAAGGCCTGCATGCAGCATTGGAAAAATCATAGAAATCGGGATATTCCTGCTGATTCTCTCTGGGATCCAGTTTTTGCTCAGCTGAATGTTTCTTCCGTGAACTATGTATGTGCCTTGTCTGGATGCATGAAATGTGCTGAGGTGGTCCTGGTGTAACTTCCAAAATAGGCTCTGTGTCCACTGTAAGCTCTGGCAGCCTCCTGTCCTTCAGAGATATAGTTGACACACCCATTGCAATATCCGGCATCAGCTCATTGAGAACAGGTTGAATACCCTGAAAAAGAGAAAACCAATTACAATTTGTCATCCAGCTATCCCAGGGTGACTTATGTCCTACAAAAGTCCAACATTACACAGCTAGGGATCTGATATTCAACTTGCTCTGTTTTATACATCATATTGTATTTGCTCATCAGTAAAGGAAAAACTTGAGTGCTGTTTTAAAGGTAATAAGAAATAATTATTCATAAACTATGTAGTATGTTATATTAATGCTTCTATAAGAAGTTAGCTTCTGAAATCAAAGGCTCTGATATGAGCACAAAGAGTTGAGGCTTTCTAAGCAAATTAGTTAAAAATTAAAACATGACCGCAAGTGTAGTCATATCAATGTAGAAAAGTGAGATAGCCCAAAATCTTACCAAAAGCGGAGCTTTTCATATACTGGATTTGCAATTTGGCAATGTCATTTAAAACAAACAAACCTTATGTTACAAAAAGCTGCAGTATATCCAAGACAATATAGTCCTATGTGCAGACCTGCCAATTTTGTATGTTTCCTGTAGAGATGCATTTTGGACTGCTTATTAATAGGAAGTTCCTACTCAATACATTAATTCAATAGGCAGATTCCAAGAAGTAATAACTGTACATAAAATTCTTTAAGTATGATTTGTTTATAATAGAGGTAACACTGGTCAGGAATAATTTTATCACAGAGATTGGAATAAGTGTTCTAAGCAGGCTTTTTAAAAAATGAAATCAGATTTCCCCCCTAATATTTCGCTTGTGACTCTATTATTATTCATGGTAAAATAATAACATTATGCTAGTATATTTTAACTATTGTTAACAATCATTTGTAACTTAATTATTACAATTATTAGTAGATATATAAGTACCACTTTGGTTGGAAGGTTTTTATTGTTTACAGATTATGCTCTGTAACAGGAACCATGCCATTTTATATATTTATAACATTATAAGATTAAAATATATTTTATATATATTAACCTTTTAACATACACATATGTGGATATGTGTGTTTGTATGTATTATATTATTATGCATTATTTATTTATTTATATAGGTTCTTTTATAACATATACCATATATTACCTTTTTAATGTTCAATACTGAAAACCTAACTTTTAATTCTGTTTTTAACTCTTCTTATTTATGTTTTTATATTTTGTGATGTTTTTATTGTAAACTACAGAGTCGCTTAATTGAAATGGGCAGTGTAAATATGTGACAAATAAAACACATATTTATACATTGAATGGCTACTTTATAAAGTACTGTTGATTGAAAATGGGTAATAATTTTTTTTAAATAAAGTATACATTATCTTCAAGCCTACTACCTTAATAAAAACACAGAAGAACCAAAATTACTATCTTACTCATAAACTAACTTAAAAGCAAAAGCATAAGAGAACTTATGAGAACTTATAAGTGAACCTAGAGAACTGGTGTCTGAAAAACAAGCTCCTTCTTAATGTCAGCAAAACGAAAGAATTGGTAGTGGACTTCAGTACAAAACAGAAAAGGAAATATCAGACCCCGGTCATTAACGGAAGCCCGGTAGAGAGAGTGGACTGCTTCAAATACCTCGGTGTGCACATCTCAAAAAACCTGTCATGGACCTT